>ML213639.1:0-186558 GCA_004379715.1 Crucibulum laeve
GACCACCTCGCCTTCGGCTCGGTAGTCGCCTTCTAACCCTGTCATTTAGATATTGGGTCTATTGTAATCATCGATCAGTGCCAGTCCTCTTGCCCCCTAGTTTAAGCATGAACTATTGTTTGAAGATCTATAACGACGAACAGGGCACAACGTGGAAGAGATCCCTGTGGTAAAGCTGCAATACCAGTTTCATGAACTCTGTACTCCAATGTCTGGCACGTACGGAGGAACTCACAGAATATTTCCTGAGTGTGTAGCATCTCTCCCCTTCTCCTGCCCATACTCACCGTCTCCCAGACGGCGTATACCAAGACGAACTCAACTCGGATAACACCCTCGGTTTGTACGGCACTATCGCCGAGGCCTTCGGTGACTTTCTCCAGCGCATCTGAATCAAATCTAGCTCCTCCAACTCCTACACCGACACGACATCCCAACTAATTTGAAAACTATAATTATTTATGATAACTTGAAAAGGTGATAATAACTCGAAATACCACGTAATAACTCACAACGTCCAGTGATAACAGGGACCCTCAAGTAGGACATTCACTTGATGGATTTCATCATGATTCTCACCAATCTAAGCATATCTGTCTGTCTTCATAGCATAATGCAAATTAGGCTCAAACGCATCTAGTCCGTGTCTTTCAACATATTCGCTCCGAAAGGCTATGTAGAATGAAAATACATTTCATAGCAGTTATTCTACTGTCCAAAAAATTTATGACAGTTAAGCACCCATATTAAATACATGACTCTGGGAATCCCTTGATTCTGCTACTCTTCATTGGTGGGCATTGTGGAAGTATAGATACCACCCTTTAAAGTTTAATGCATTTTTAATCTTATTAGACGAAGTAAGATATTAGTCGGTAAGGAAACGACTGAGGTTTTCTGTCCGTTTAGAGAACAGTTTTTATACTACGGAAGTAAACGAAGATAGTTAAAGACTAGCAAATACCGGGTACTAACTTTATGTGCGCAAGCCACCTGATCGTCCTTATTGGGACGCAGCGCTGTAACGCATGATGCCGGATGCTAGCCACGTGAGTCCCTTCCAATAAATCTACTTATATTTTG
Organism: Crucibulum laeve; assembly: GCA_004379715.1. Lineage (NCBI taxonomy): Eukaryota > Fungi > Basidiomycota > Agaricomycetes > Agaricales > Nidulariaceae > Crucibulum > Crucibulum laeve. Next base: position 1,084 of record ML213639.1, read on the forward strand.
GCTGATTTAATAGCTCGGGTGTGGCAAGAGTCTCTAATCTACGCGCTAAATGGGCAGGTGGTAGCCCCAAGGGAGGTCTTTGCATAGAATGCCAGGAATTAACTGCGCTGCACTCGCAGTCAGTTGAGACTCAATGGTGCAACATTAATATTCCAGAGAGTTAACGAGATCCCCTGAAGCCACTGGGCCGTATACACGTGCCCATCATGAGTGATTGCAATCACAGGTTCCTTGGCTGAACACCCGGTTGCTTGTTCTCATCACCACGTCAGATTGAAATGAAAATCAGATACAAAATTTCATATATAAGTAGGAGAGATACTCATGAGTATAGAACGCGCGTAACCACCCCTAGCACCCAGAATGGCCGTTACAGCAGCGGGTACAGAAATCAACATGTCACAACGATCATTCATGATGGGCACATGTACTATCGATGTGCTGGAAGAGGCTGCTTCAAAATTTTCTACTTGTCTGACTTAATCCAAATTTCTTCACTCATAAATTTCAAATAATATCTGCTGACACCGAACAAGGAGAGAAACTTCTTAAACAACTACTCCAAAATAAGCAAAATGCCTTCAGAATATGAATTATTCAAGATCGCCTTTCGACTCGCTCGCAAACATAAGCTCAACATGCGCATATTTCTATCTCACATTGACATATCAGCATTGACAGCAGTTGGAAAAATATGCCACTACCACTACTCTCGGTTTAGCCACAGAAGATCATCAATATATTTGGGACTCTCTAATTCGATCTGATATTCTAACACCAAAAGATTTGTACCAGAGATCGCGCAATCAGCCATTCTCTTTCCAGTGATTGTACTCTTCCAAAGTCGACGGTTTAGACATGTTATTCTAGTATCTGCGCCGTGCAACACCGGAATATATCAGGAAACTCCTGATTATTCAGGTATGACCCCGATATCTTGGTTGAAGCCATAGAAGGTGATCCCGACCGTCTGTCCTCCGCAATTGATGTACCATCCACGCCTATTCTGGGTACCAGGCTCCTGAAATGCGATAAGCTCCCAGCCGTTCCGGTTCCAGCTTTCAGTGGAGTTGGGTGCCATGCTGTACCAAGCATCGCTGCCATGCTCGTTGGAATACTTAGAAACAAAGACCTGAAGGCCGTTGATTCCTGATAAGTTGCGAACGTTGAAGCCCGTCATTGGTGATACAGTTGATAGTGTGCGACGGGTAGAGTTCTGCAATTGCGTTGTAATGTATCATGTTAGTTTAAAGTGCCCGTGCATCCTCGTTCGTCCACTTACCTCTGTTCTTAACTTCTTGAACGTTGGTGCTGATAATCGTAGCAAATTCGAGCTTTTATACGCCCTCTGGATAAAATAGACTCACCTCGATCGTTAATGACAGGATGAATGCTAACTGTTCTCGAGACCCAAGAAGACGTAAAAGCTTCTTTCTGTCGGAATGCTGAAGCACCGATGAGGCCAAGGCACGAGGAACCAAAGGTTGACAATTCTCAGGCCTCAGGAGGACATGTAAGCTTTTTTCCTGTCGGAATAATAAAGCACCGGTGGGGCCAAGTCATAAGGAAACGATATTGACAGTTCTCAAGCCTCAGGAAGACATTAGGGCTGCCAACCGTGCCATGCTGCATTTTTCTGAAAGCCAAACGGTCACGGCACGGGTGCTTTCACGGCCATTAACGGGTAAGACAGGTCACTCTTTTTTTTTTTGTCAACTCAATATTTAGATTAAGAGATACAAAATATGTTTCTATACGTGATTATAGATGCTTTTTCTCCTCACTCTTTAATATCATTGGCACAGCAAAAAATGAATCGCAGTTTGTAGTTATTATAAGGCAAATACTAGTCCTAGTATTCGACCTCTCAAAGTTCACTACCTTCGGGTTCCCATCTAACTCCCACCTTAAGCCTTAAGCCCCTCATGCCCGCTTTGGAGAGCAATGTCCTAGTACTTTCACTAACTAAAGTCGAATCCTCTACTTTAGCTCGCTCAGGGACTAGCGAGGAGGGGTGTCTCTTGATTCCTAATGATGATTTGACGCTGCCTGAGTCTGTCCTGGTGAGCATATGGAACAGCAAGCGTGCAGATAGAGCAGAAGGAGACAGGGGTGATGGGGAAGAGCTCTTAGATATGGTGCCTGAATGTGGGCACATCGATTATGAGCCCTAAATTGAAACTCAGTGCGAAAGTGGGGAATTATGCCAAAACGAATACAGCTTTCACGATGAGGTGTTGTCTTCATGGTCGCACATCACCGTCTACGACGTCGATCGTGCTGGGAGGGCGTCGAAGTTAGATCGCATCAGTGGGAATGGGAGGATGAGGATGGGGAACGGGATGTGAAGGAGGTCCTAGTGGCGAAGGGAGGGAAGAATGAAGAGAGCATGCTCAATCCAGTACCAGCAACCCCATCAATAACTGGTGCTCCATAGCTTGTCGACATCCCTTACAACGTCTCCGCCCTCATCTTACATACTTGCACGTCTCTCTCCAGCTGCTCACTCACACGTCCAGATCTTGCTGATGCTCAAGCTTCCTCTTCCACTCAATATTCTCCTTCTCTGTAACGTTGGGAGCGAGTGGCTGGTATTATAGCTTGTCTTCCTCGCCGAAGGCCACTGAACGTCTGCGTTTACAGGCAAAGATGATGGGTACCTCCTTGTGCGAGATGCCGACATGACATACCGCTTGCGCTGGGTGGCGCGTCGAGGGGAACAAGGGTCTCAGGAGTGACTCCTTTCCAGGTACCGGCTGCCGAGGATTTGTGACAGCCATCGTTAGCGGCGGTGCGTTCCTGTTATTATTGGGTGTGAGCAAGAGCCGTGGAGAAGATGACACTGTGGGGGGCTCGGAAACATAGTACAGTGGCATAGAGAGCACAGACGGTGCCCTCTTTTGTGCAATACAACCATCAAACATCGAAGCTGTCCATGGCTAGCGTCGAAGGGTTTATCGTGTACAGATGGTCCAACTAGTGCCCACCAACACACCCAACGGCAGTAGTCTGAGTGGCAGCAGTACGCTTCACAACCGACTCGGTCAACTTTCCAGCCATGGTCCCTGCGAACATACACATGTCCCACTGTAGTCGACTACTCGACTCCTCGCCATCATGTCGGAGTCGCTGCCGGAGATCTCCGGGGTGTTCATGTCGTTGAAGAGTGGGCCATTGTCATCGTAGATGACGGGTGTGTGGAAGAAATAGGCCTAGGGAGTGTCGTTGGGCGGCGAGCCATCAAAGCCCATGATGGGTGAGGCGGCCATGTGGATGAACAGTAACGTAGACGAGGGGACGGGATTTGGAGGCTGCTGGTACGATGAAACTTGTCGACCATCGTTGAGCTTGGATATTATTGGATTGTCTTCACTGGCCTTCGCGCCCTTCCCTGCTCGTGAAATCGCACCTGCCCTGCCCATCGGTGCGCTATCCAGGGCCCCAGGAGATGCAAAAATGGTCGAGTAGGCTTGAATACGAGCGTTAGTGAAAGTAAAATGCGAGAGTGTTAAGAACGAACAGTTAGGGAGAATATTCCTAAGCGTTAGTGGTGCAGCACTTATCAAATGAGGAGCACTTAGAGATAGGCCAAGCGGAGGATATGTTCAGCCTCCTTGGCAACACAGCACAACACCCTGAATCGAAATCGCTGACTTCACCATTGGTTTGAGCTCGAGGTGGGAGTGGGGGGTAAATGAGGCCCGCACAAAGACAACAGACCCTTCGCTCTAAACTCAAAGTAGGTAGCAATGAAGTCGTTATCGTTGGCGTGGGTGGTAGTGCGAAAGAAGGCGGTGTTGATGGTGGAGGGATGCCATAAGATGTAGGGACAGATGCCGTCGATGATGTTGAATTTGGTTGATGATGGTGTAGAGGGCTAGGTAAGCCTGGAAGGTGCTTACCGCCGTTACCAGAGGCAGATCTACAAACTATCTGGTATGTAAGAGAAATGGAACGAATGGAAAAAGGGCGCACCTTTCGGTCCCAGTTTACAGCACACAGACACTCTCCTAGCGTTTCAGTCGTATACACGGCTTGGGGGACGGTGTAAGCTGCGAGTTTGACATCGGAACAGCTAGGAGGATGAAGGATGTGGCGGTGCCACAGCGGTAGTTTGCGCCAGGGTTTGGCCGTGCACTGTAACGATGTAGAGGGCAGGGAATGCAGTGGAGGTATGTACCGAATAATTAACTCTCTCGGTGGTATCGAAGGCGCGTCATTGAATGCTTTCGATGATGTAGAAGTTGAGTTGAAGTCGAGGCGAACGGCATCTTCACTGGAGCATCGTCGAGCAGAACCTGAACGTAGGATGTAGAGACTACTCCCTACCGAGGGGAAGAGCTCAAGATATATGCAATATCTGTAAGGGTGAGTTTCAGTAGGACTCCAAATTGATGTGGATGGATAATAGCAGACGTACCTCTCGAGTGACCGGTGATACAATGTAAAGTTCTTGCAAAATTTCAACAATTGCCCGATCGGCTGCTATGCTCCCAATTCATCAAGCGTTGTTCACGATGCACCACGACGTCGATTTGAGTGGGAAGCGGCAGTTAGTCATGTAAAAGAAATACGAAAAGCGAATTAAATGAGAAGCCAGGTGAGTAGTGACGACGAACAAAGTATGTTTGGCACTGTTGCGAACAGTGAGCATGGGGCAGAAGACCCTAACCATATAACAGGGGTTGTTCGAAGCCGACTTTGTTGCTGGCGCTGGTTCTTCCCGTCCACCTACTTAAACTCAGTATTTTTTTACTGGTTAGCCCCCGCTGCTCACGTCTCAGTGTACCCTTATATTCTGATCCAAGCTCACCGTCATCATTCGCTACTAATATTTTACTTTTCAAGGTTCTAACCTCCCTGGTTTGACTGAGGATTATTGGAGACAATCATGGTAAGCTCGCAGCTGAATTTCTTAAATTTCAGCAAGGCAATACAATGGTACTCAGTACGAAGGCTCAGGTTTTCAAATTTTGTTCACTGCAAATTCAAACGCCAGCGATATAGCTATGGCACCAGCAGCCAAAATCAAACACGCACTCAACGGTGCTGCCTGCTTCCCCGGTCGAGTGGCCATTAGCGGGGGATATGCTATTGGGTACAACAACTTCTCCCCCACCACCCGTAAGATACTGCTCATTATCCTCCGTGTGCAGACCATCTGGTGTAAGGATCTTCTGGCGATGGTTAGGAATTGGTATAGCGACCCTTGAGTGGACTCTTTTCCTTCGAGTTTCGGCAATGGCGCCACTCGTCATTCATTCTTAGCCCCAGGGCAAATAATAACTCCCCCTCCACCTCTTAACATCGATTCGTATGCGCCTAAGTCATTTCCACCTATCATCAAACACCCGCCTCTCAAATGATCACCTCCCCCGATTTTTCGCCCCATGAGCCTACGTTTGACATCCCTTTGTACCCTTCACTGGCAAAGAGGCTTAGCATGCTAGAGCTGGTGGTATAGGATAAAGATATTTTCATAAAAATGAATTATCTTGGAGCGGTGGTGTTACCCCTCAAATAATAGTTTGGCATGGGCGAGGACGGGAAGGAGGAGAATGAGGTTAGTGGTATTTTCGCTTCAAATTTGGGTGCGAAAGGGTGCCGGAGAATGCACTTGTTGCTCTTACTTATTGACGAGCCTCGCTGGGCTCTGTACACAAAAAACTCGTCTGTAGGAACCTTCTCCTCCTCCATCGCTACTACTCGTGGACACTATCGAATCCCGCAGGCCGATCGAGTTGGAGGCGGAGGAGTTACGTTCGACACTGCTTCTCACTTCCATCACACGCGGACGTACAACCTACTCGACGCCTTGACGTGTGCTGCTGATGCCGCCCTCAGACGCACGCGAAGAGTTAGAGTGCCCGTGTGTACTCGCACCACACTCGAAGCCAACGAATTTCTCCCCTCCCCCTCCCCAAACTCCGAAGAATGTGATCGTCTCCCTCCTCCTTCCCTCTCTCTGCCCTCCCCATACCCACGACTACTATTCGAAGTCAATAAATGCTTCAAGCGCCTATCACCTTCGACTCCTAGGTATACCAAGTGAGTACATAATTTGTTAGGTGGTTGCAGGACGCTGTCTCAGGGACACGTGTAGTGGCGAGGTCATGGTCGATGTGGAAGGAACATTTCCTTCGTTGTCATCGATACCCGTTGTACCACTTACATAGCAGTGCACTGCTCATGCAAGCTACTCCGCAGCACCCTTTCTCCTACAACAAATTCATCATGTTTATGCACCAAACAGAGTGACTAACTTGATATTCTAACTTCTTCCCTGTCCCTTGTACGACAAATTTGCGCTTGTGTAGTGTACCCCATCACGAATCTTAGTTATCTGTTGCACCATGTCTCCCCAGAACAAATGTTGCTGTCTCATCCTCCACGGAGTCGCTCACCAATCCCTCGTCACTTAATACCAACTCTTCCACCTACCGCAGATATCGAAACCACAATTCGAACCACGGCAGTATAAAGACCTCCACAACACCACTGCTCACCGGATCCTACGTTCTCACCCATATGAACTATGCGGGCTTCTACGCGACGCAGAGTCAAGTATTACTGTATAGATAGAGAAGACACAGAGATCCTCTCCCTCCACTCCGACTTCGGTGCTCTACGTCGCCAACAGCGGCGGAAGAAGTCGAAGAAGAAAGAGGGAATTACCCTCTCGGGATACGATGTCTTCGGTCGCACGGGGTGGAGAGAATGGTGGAGGCCAGGGGTTGGCATATGGATTTGTAGCAATCTGAAAAAAGAAAGACGAAGGGGATGGTGACACATCATTTGACGTGGATAGCTGGGCTGAAAACGAGCAACAATAGCTGGTGTTAAGATGGTAGAGTGTTGTGTTCGCGGTGGCATGGACGTTTGTGAGTGGGCCTACGATTGGACGGGCTGATTGGTGGCGATGAGGACAGTGGACGGACGAGAAGGGTAACTCGCCATGATTCGTGATCGTCAAGCATCAACCCATAACCAAATGACGTATCGTCTAGGCGTTCTAAAGCTGCCATTGAGCATGACAATGCAGGACGATGGTTCTGCGAGAGTGTAAGAGTAGAAGGGTTATGGCAGACTAAAATAAATGATAGCTACGCAGGTGTAACACACTAGAGGCAGAGGGAAAATTAGATGCTATTATTAACGAGTGGAACTGTACATGTTGGCTGCAGAAAGAAGAAACGCGAAGGGTATATGAGTAGAGACCAAATGAAAGGGATTTATTTCATCTATTAGTAGGACAATATTTTACCCAAGGAATATTTACCTCTTCATCAGAATTTATAATCGGAAAGTCCATACGCTCTGTAATGAGCCTGTGAATGCAAGCAGACGGCTTGTAATTCAAGCAGAAGAGGCTCTGGTGTCTGGGCTCTTGTGGCCACACACTGGTAACTCGTGAGGGTCTTGGTTCATCTTGGCATGGCTTCCAAGTTCCAACACAACTAATAGGGCTGGTCAGAGTAGACAACTTTTCAAGGACGGTTCTGGACGTGATTTTGATGCCTAGAATCGTATGAATCGTCGAATCGGCGTTCCGCCAGGCGATTCACCCATCGATTACGATTCTCGTCTCACAAATGCTTCACTAGCGCTGGCGCGGACTAGGAAGGTCCCAGGTTCAGCCCTGGGATAAACCACTCTTTTTGAAATTTACCTTTTTAAAATATATACAAATTTGATCCTCAGATAAGCTTTATTTAAATTGATTGTCATGGTATGAGGAGCTAGAAATGTAAAAAATTATTGGTGACGAGTCCGTATATACATAGGGTCATTTATAGTAAAATCACCAGGAAGGCGAATCATCGCTGAATCGAAGCAGAATCGACGAGCACAACAGAGCGATCAGGATTGACAGCGATTCTCCCACGATTCACAAGTCGAAAAAACTGAAGAATCAGACCTCGAATCGCGGTCAGAATCGACGTTGAATCGTCTATTGACTGCTCCTAATGTCAAGAATCGACAGTTTCTTTACTCCGCATTCAACACTAGTTGCAGCAAGGACTGGTCACTGAACAAGTTCGAGGCTCACGCCTAACACCCACGCACCATGGACGAGGCATGATCTAGACCATCTAGGCGAGGATGATGTTGGAGGTATTAGAAAACCTTCGGACCTCTGCGTAGCCAACACACGTCCATAGACTATATCTTTTCCTGTTCAGGGCTTCTTCTCAGGTATCATAGTACGCACAGCGGCCCCGCAGCGGGCGTGTTTCTTCTCCTATAAAAATTGACACACGACTCGGATCTAGCCTAGAATCGTAGTGCTATCAGCATCTGGGCGAGAAGTATCATTGTAATGCCAGCACGCACACGTCAGTTCTTCAATCCCAAATCTGTCAATTAAAGCGGGACTTTGTACAATGTGTTAGTAGCACATATCAACGGCGAGGTGCTCAATGTTATTCACCTTATCTCTTCTTCCTCATCATAATCATCTCTTCTACTATAGTAGTTCAGACCCTCGACAATTTTATATGACTGGCGATAGGTTAATCCTTCAATGTATCTATGTACTGCGCCTATTTTCATTTCTTAGTTCTCGTGCTAACTTTATAGCTTGCTCCTTTAGCCGTATTTACCAGGACAGATAGAATAGTACAATATTGGTAATTAAATCTGAGATCCACGATATTTCTGAACCTTTCAGTACTTCTAACTGGTCCAGATTGGCAACAAGGCTCGAAAGCATAGGTGACGATAGATGATGGCATCTATTGGTGGATATTATCCGCAGAAATATAAGGAGAGAATTCGTGTGATGCTGGAAGACTCGTGACTGCGGATGCACTCATACTAACCATGATGGCCTCGGACTTGTATTTGAGTTCTGGCTAATATCAGTGATGAATTTTGAGGCATATCTTCCAGATTGGTAAACAAGCTGTTCGCCTTCTGACGAAACAGCTGGTCTTCTGGGGGGCCACGGCTCGCTCCTTCAAATCTTAGACAGCTCAAAGACTCCGTCTGAACTCTGTAATCGATTCCTCTAGACGTATCCCCTCTGGCTAAATGGTCCGAACCAAATTTTTGAGCACAATTTGTGGGAGAACGCATATTTCTCATTGAATGGGCGAATAGTGTGCTCTTCTTCGTACGTCACTTCTTGAACCTCTGCTGTCGGAGTATTAAATATACCATGCACATGGTGCATCTTTTCCGTGGCGGAAGACCAAGGAATTAACAATTGTCGGTAATGTACTCTGCAATAGTGTTTTGTTGTCCTGTATTGACAGGGTTCGCCGTCATAGTCCGACATTATTAAAAAGTATGTCGCTTTTGGTTCAAAAGCAAGTGATAATATTCCAGTTAACGAGTGTGAAGGGTCTTTTCAATTGAATATTATTCATATTTCGTAACAGTCTCTATGGGATCCTGTCAATTTTATTGTTTGTTTTATGCAAGTCCGTTTTCGATGCCTTGCACCCATGATCTATATTAGACCCAGGAGCCTATCTACTGGCATAAATCTACGATATCAGGTATGTTTCTATGTCTCTTTGGTTTATAGATCTTGCCTGTCGTTGAATTAGAGCCACCAATCGGCGCTAGCAACAACAATGATCATTATCAATTGACACGCGTCAATTTAGTCCGCGTGCTGGTCTCCGAAGACAGCACCAAATACCATTTTCGGTAATTCGAGAGTATTGTATTATTTAGGAAACGTATGCTTGCTACCGTCCAATTTACTAAACAGATGGATCATAGTCTTCAAATAATTGGCTCTCTGTCCGGTTTTTCTTTTAAATGACCACTGTTCAGTTAACTTAGCCATTTTCTCAGGGGATTGTGGAGCGAGTTTCGTCTCCGCGCATCTTACGAAGCAGCTCTATAACCGCACGCCATAAACAGGCTCGGACAGCGTTGGTGGCCGCCTATTTCATCTCGCAGAAGCACGCACTCTGATGTGGCTTTAGAGAGCTAATATTGCTTCGGACCTGTAAAAGCATGACGATGGAGCTACATTCGCGATAATTGCTTGTTCACGGATCTGCTTCTGTGTACATGTCGAACGGTACGTCCGTGGTGATGCCATAAAACTCTTAAATTGATTCTGATGTTGAGAATTTCGCTGACAGCGTGAATCCATGACACATATAGAATACCCTAGAATGGCCGTTTCTCTGCTATAAAGGTTAGAAGTTTAATGTATAAACATTTCAGTTCCTCACGCATCTTCAATTCCTACCACTACCCTCCATAAAAGATAAACATGCTCTGCAATTCTTTCCTCCACCTCGTCGCTCTTGGCCTCATGGTGACTCCTATTACGAGCTACATATTATATCATTTCTAATCATATACAGGCTATAAATTCTTGCGTTGCCATAGGCCCACCCCCAGTGTTCCTCGGGCAAGCCGGCAGTTATGTTATCTTCGCGAAATCTGGTGTATCCACCGTCCCCAGTTCCGCAATCAGTACGTTTATTGGTTTCATGCAAATTGCAACTCGATTTACTTACATTTGAATCACCTACGTAGCTGGAGATGTTGGCCTCAGCCCAGCAGCTTCAGCCGCCTTGACCGGATTCTCTCTTGCCAGCAACCCTGCTGGGACCTCCGCGTCCTCTACCCAGGTAGTAGGATCACTCTTTGCTGCTGATTTTACGAGCCCGACACCGTCACTTCTCATTGCTGGTGCAAATTCCGTGACTACTGCATTCAATGATGCCGCCGGTCGCTCCAATCCAACAAGCATTAATCTTGCTTCCGGTAAATACACACCTTCTTAGTTTTGTTGAGCGTTGTTGACAATTATTTCTATATTAGGCGGTATTGGCGGTCTCACATTTGCTCCTGGTCTTTACAAGTGGACAAGTGGTGTCAGTATCTTGAGCAGTATCACGCTGAATGGCACGGCAAGTGATAGTAAGTCACTACACTATGTTCTTATAAAATGATCCCCTAGACTAATCCCCTTTTCTTCAGCCTGGATCTTCCAGATTTCTGGTACACTCATCACCGCGTCAGGCGTACAAGTCACTCTGGCTGGAGGCGCGCTCCCCAAAAATATCGTCTGGGTCGTAAATGATGCTGTTACCCTCGGATCTACTTCAGTGTTCAACGGTGTTATTCTTGCAGCTACCTCCGTAACTCTTGCCACTGGTGCGACCCTCAAGGGTCGCATTCTCGCTCAGACGGCTGTCGCTCTGCAAATGGCCGTTGTTACCGTCAACTTATAAATTTCTGTTTTCTACTGGTTCAAGTTACTGTACTATTTCAGAGTACATATGAATAAGATTGTATTCTATGAACAGCCATTTTGATATTCGATAATAATAATGTAGCGGTGCTACGATTTCTAATAGAGCACGGCTGGACCTGGCCTTGTCACCCGGAGTAACGGTGCTATAGAACCTGTAATGTTGATGGTATAATGGGACGGATAGTCCAACGGAAGTTGCGCTGCGTGCGATTCCAGCGCGTTCCATTTTCCTCAGACGTTACAAATAAAGATCATTGTACTTACTAAGTAGTACCAACTAAGTCTAAATACGTTTAAACTCGACCAACATAGATGTTCCCACGCGTGGATGACGTCCACCAGCACCCGGCATATGCATACTTCTCCCTTTGTTCTAAACTGCAAGTAATCTCTCGTGCCATTACTTGCCTATATTTCTAGCCTTCTCAAAGCCATGAGGACTCGGACTCCCTTATGATGAGTTGCACATCTCGACTAGACTCATGAAAAGGCGTAGACTTCAATAGTGACTGCGAGTTGGCGACTCCGCTGCCGTATAACAAGCATTTCTTTCCTCCGCTTGTCTACACATTCTTGCGATTAGTCATTCTTCCAACCACTTCTATGCACTCATCCTGTCTCTTGTTTCTTAGGTAGCTACCCTGGTGCCTTCAATTCTTGACTTTGCATTCAATCATCCCTCAGTATGTCCCGCGTATCTCCCAAGTTCGCTTGGCCAGTTCAAGTTGGATAATGTCTGCAATAAAAATGTGGAAAGCATACTCGAGTGTGCAGGAGACATGGATTCATGACGGTGGCTGTGAGTGGTCGTCCGTAAGTCCATCTGCTCTGCCCTTCCAACTCCGTCCCTTTCCTTTCCCCTCGTAATATCCTTGGAGTTTGAGGCCCTTGGTGTCACGAGCTACATATTATGCACTAGCTTTCCACGTCTTGATCCCTCCCCCTCTTCTCAGCTCCTCCCTCCCAATTTACCGTGCTCATGATGACTCCCGCAGCTCAATGGTATAAATGTCTCCACCTACGTGATATGCTCTATCATTCTATCAAGTATGCGTCTCGCCCGCCTTCGCACTTAGTGATGCCACCTGCTCTAGTAGACATCTTACACACCAACAACCTGTCCTCCCCAACTACCCAGACCATCTTCGTCTAACAGCCTTTCACCACCTACACGAATCCTACCCGTCGATGTATCACACCATTCAAGAAACAAACTTAAATCAGTAATGCTCTTGAATCCACCATCGCGTCAGTACGCACAGCGTACCAGCAGTTGTCAGCTGTCCACTCTCGTCCTACCTATTTGTTGTCTAGTATCCAAAGCTGCAGCGTTGGATTGTCTATTCTAGATCGTATGGCTTTCTAGCTATATATCAATTCAATGCCTCTGTTCATTTGGTTTGAGTAGCGTCAGCGTTTTGATATTTGCACCCAGTCGTTCCTCTTTCGCATGTTTAGCTAGCCATGAATCAGGCACCAGATCTTCTAGAACATGAGCAATACCAACTGGCAACCAATTATCCACATCCCACGCCAGTAGTCTTACAACACGTAGATAAGTTTCTTGGTACGTTTAGGTGGAATAATGATCGGGGTGGAATGTCAGACGCGAGGGTTGTGTAGATCGATTGTCGCTTTGGCGTATGGTTAGAACTGGGATCGCCAGTTTGGTATGCAGTTTTTTGAAGTGCGCCAACCGAAGTTCGCAAAGAGACTACATACGCATTCCAAAACAGAGTGCGTAAATATCAACTTTAGAGGATGGTACTACCCTGGACTATATCTTGCTAGTGCCCGCCCGGGCGTCCATGACTGACACATACAATTAACGCTTACTGACCAAATGATAGAAGGAACCTTATGCTGTTGTTTTAGGTCTCATCTGATAAATGTGCTATGTTTCAGGATACCAAACCCTGCCGGGGGGTGTCGGTGCTGGCACATCTGATTTGAATCCATCTCCGAACTGACACAAAGTGATAGCAAAGTTGTTGGAACTTCTTTCATTACCTCCTTAATTTTCAAACATAGCTCTAAAAAATACGAAGAATCACTCTTACAAGAACAAATTCAGAATGGATTCGGTGCACCGTTACTCAATACATTCACGCTCGTGACATGACGCTTTCTAAATGTCCCCGATCATCCCCAATCCACGCCACCTTACCTTCATACCCTCCTTCTGAATCCCTACCAACATCTATGACTGAATTCCAAGCCCTTTCCACCCTCCTTCAAAGCGTTGTGGACGAAGTTAAACATCTTACTACCACCTCCGTCTGGCTATCCACCTCTCTTGAAAGACTGATCACCCGCTTTGATGATCTGCATGAGACAGTGCATGAGATAGAGTTGACAATGAGGGAAAGGACAAGGACATTATTATATCTTGAAGCTCAGTACGTCTTTTTCGGGTCTAATGATCTTTAGAGAGTTTTGATGAGTGAATGATACAGACAAAAACTTCTTCCAATGCGCCTTCACAACTGCCAAGCTGCGATGTCTGAGAGGTTGAAAGGTCCGAACGGGTGGTTGCAAGCCCCTGCACCGTTGACAAGGGAGGATTTGCTGCTTATGACAAGTGATTCGCTTGCCTCATTCTGCGGGTATATGTACTGAAAATTTCGCCTAACGTATGCTTAGGCGACGAATGCAATGCTGCTGCAGCTGCATTAGGAATTTCGGTGATTGAAGGAAATGCCTTGGTGCGCCGGCAGAATATAGCAGAATATCTAGGTGTCATCTTGGATTGATAGTTCAGTCAGCGTCACTACGATATGACTTCTAATATAGCTTTTAGTTCCTTCACCGTTTTTGTAGTTTATTCCCCCAGTGCTCGAGCGATGCAATCCAAAAAAGAAAAATGTTTAAGGACCAGAGATTAATAGAATGATAATAGCGCTTGCCACTGGTTTTCTGCGGTATCCTATCGGAAATTGAATAAAATAAGGTAACACTCAGTCAGATAGAACTTGACCGAGAATTTTGTATTGTAGCAAGTACCTTTCGGAATAAAATAACGTAACGCTTCGTATGGACAAAGGAGAAAAAAGTGGAGAAAATATTGAGAAAAGAACCACGGAGCGGTGAAGCTTCAAGGCGGTTTATATTTCCAACATATCCACTAAGATCTGAAAACAGCGCCCAAGCTTAGCGCTGACCTGGAAGAGCCTTTTTGCATAGTGTGGAATAGACGCTCGTTTCCAAGCTCGCCAATCAGTTGTGTTTGAGTTACAAAACATTGATGCGCCCAGTTCGCTATCACTCAGCCGGTGAAACATGGTCTCAGTGGAAACGCCAGTGATCATCGTGGTCGGCGAATTGTATATAGCGAAACTACGCGTCATGTTATATAGGAAGAATTGAGAGGACAATCATCTTCATTGACCATTCGTCTTCATCATGCCTGCTCCCTACCCTCTCATAGGTATGACACTCTCATCGCTACAATTATATTTCATGACCTTATGTGAGCAGATATGCCCCCAGGCGATTTTTCAAATATTTTTGACTTTCAAGCAATGTAAGTTGGATCAAGTTTATCGAGTGTCAGATTTGAACGAAGAGTTATCCCCACAGAAATATGGCTGCTGCCCATAATCAATTCATACAAGGCATCAACGCGATGGTTTACCATGCACCCAGAATCCCAGAAGAAAAGGTTCAACCTTTCGTTAAATTCTCCCTTATCTTTGTAAGTTGGGTTCTTCATCCAGAAACGATGACGTGCTCAGTATCTTTACAGCTGGAGCATCTGCATCATCATCATACTCTTGAAGAGACTTTGCTTTTCCCGGAGTTTGAGAAGAAACTCGGTCAGGGTTCGCTCTCCGTAAACATCGAGCAGCACCACGACTTCGTTCCACAAATAGACGAGCTTGAGCGTCATCTTAAGGACATACAGTCTGAAAAGGTGAAATATGATGGGAAAGCATTGGTCGAGAGAATCGATGGATTCGGGGATATTATGATTGAACATTTGAACGAAGTGAGCTCCCTTGACCTTCCCGCTAGAACAAAAAAATTTATCGCATCCAACCTGCAGGAAATAGCGACGCTAGAATCAAGTCGCATGCGTTCAGCCTTCACCGAGAAGGAGCTAAAAGATATCGATGCAGCATTTATGAAGGAAGTCATGGCGAGCCTCGACCTTTATACGGCGCTCCCCTTTTCTGTTGTTTGTGGAAATCCTGCTACACCCTGGTAAGTATTTCCTATTTTCAACCCGATGTAGCAGTTGAAAACGTATTCTAAGGTTTCCACCTCTTCCCGCGCCTTTGAAATGGGCGACAAAATGGTGGTTCTATCGAAGACATAAAGAGTGTTGGGAGTTTGGACAGCTTGATCTATCCGGAAAGCCAAGGCCAGAATACGGAATTTAGATTGTCAACGCTGGTTTAGAAGGGCGGTTGGTCGCCTACATACTTGGTAGAATTAATAATAATTTAACCACTGGTAATGCGCTTGAATGAATGGCATTTCACGTAACCACTACTCCACATTTAGACCATGTGCAGGCATAGGAACTCCTCCGTTTGACGTTCCAGCCACGCGCCCGCCTCATTGTGATCTTACTAGTACTACGCAGGCGGGTGCCTGATGGCGTATCATTCTTGCTCTACGCGGCGGAGCCGAATATCAGAATTGTATATAGAGGAAGCTCTTTGCATGTACAGTTTAGCACTTCCATTCCCTACGACGGATCTTCTTTTAGTTCATTACTTATCCACTGCGTGTAATCCATTATGCCTGCCCCTTATCCACTAATTCGTGAGTCGAGTTGGTCTTCCATACTAATCAATATATTCATGTTCTAATAAATAACTATTCCAGCCTCGCCACCCGGAGATTATAGGAACTTATTCGAATACCAAGCAATGTAATTTGAATTATGGTTGCTTTCTTGAATTTGCTGTTACTTAGATACCAAGCTCAGAAACATGACAGCGGTTCACAATACTTTCATTCAAGGCATCAACTCAATAGCGTACCATGCTCCACGAGTATCGGAGAAAAAAGTCAAGCCATTTGTATTCTTCTGCCTCGTCATCGTACGTCTCTGTTTGTATGCGATAACTCTAGCTTGATGATCTCAATGTCACCCAGATCGAACACCTACATCACCATCATTCCATTGAAGAGACATTCCTCTTCCCAGCGTTTGAAGAGAAACTTGGAGAGGGTACGCTGTCGAAGAATGTCGAACAACATGGAGACTTCGTGCCGCAGATGGAAGAATTCGAAGTGTATCTGAAAGATGTGCAATCTGGAAAACTGGCATACGACGGAAAAGACTTGATAGCAAGAATGCAAACATTCACCGACGAGATGATTGAGCATCTGAGTGACGTGAGTTGACATGTCTTGGAATGCTAAAAGAATTGGAACTGACATAATATTGCAGGAGATTAAAACACTCGACGCGAGTCGCATGCGCGCTGCATTTACTGAAAAGCAGCTGAAGGATATAGATGCTGGGTTGATGAAGATAGCACTCAAGTCTGTTGATTTCTATACGACAATGCCGTTCACTGTGATATGTCGGAATCCCGCAACACCATGGTAAGTTTCTCAAACGAAAATGTGGCCTAACTTCCTCTCATCACTTTCAACAGGTTTCCGACGTTCCCTGCCCCGTTGAAGTGGGCAACGCGATGGTGGTTCTCTTGGCGTCATAGAGCTGCTTGGGAGTTTGGACCATTGGATTTCTCTGGGAGGCCGAGAGAGTGGTATGCTGATGCGATGGCATGACTGTGAAACGTTGAAGATATCTGTTATTCACGCATAATTGAAAATAGATATTACTTACGAAAAAGTGTCTGGGTAATTTAAAACTACAAGGAGTAGGGCCTGTGAAACTACTGTCGTCCAAGAGAATATAGTCCTCTCTTCGAGGCTTCTACAAGTGGAGGCGCGTAAGCACTCGAACAGGCGCTATGTCGATGGCTTGATAAGATGAACCGAGTTTTGAATGTAGCGATGCCGCTAAAAGTTCAGGATGTTTGTGGTTGGAAGGAGTGTGAAGAATAAATTACTGTTCCACGGTAAGGAGATAGCGCCAAGCAGCTTGCTACAGAGATGTTAAACTGTAAGCCCGAAACTTGAAGCTTGAAAGATCAGGCAAACGCTTCTACCGTCACTAGAGTGGAATTACGAACGAGACAAGGACAAGCAACGAAGCGAAATAACAGAGGAAGTGATACAGATAATCGCGTAGTCAAAGAGACTATTGCTACCAAGACATAACTATTAACTACGATAAAGTTAGCAGTTAGAGAGGAAATAACCAGTCAGATTGAGTACAAAATTCGTTGTCATTGGAGTGATGAAACCGGAATAACGAAACTAATACAAAACCAGAAGACTAACATTCCGCGGGGAAGAAAGACTTGACATTTACACCTCCAATCAACGAGAGCGCGTACACCCTGCTAATAATTAGAATCAAATTTAAGAAAATGTATGTGTCGCTAAAGGAATGTCGAAATAACCAGGGTTAGTGGGTCATTTTAAGCACGGCAGTGTGAGTCTCTTTTGCGGTTAGAGAACTGTTCGAGAAGAGAGCCGGTGACCATATATGCGCACCGTGATATAACAAGCAGCTGTTTCCGTGCGGGGTTGGGAGTGGAGTTGAATGGAGAGTATGAGTCATCTGAGGACGATGAGGGTTAGGGAATGAGATGGTGCACTTCGGTAAGTATGCCTTGGGGAGCCCACGTACCTGCGAGATCACGAGTGACGGCGGTCTTGCCCACACGGCTAGGTCCAGTGATCATAAGGTGCCAATCATAAATCCTTCACAGTGCGGGGATAGCAATCTCGTTGAGCTCAATCTCATCTTCCTCCTCTGCATTTCCCGCGGATGCATGATGGCGGAAGTTCACGAATGCCGGGACACCAACATCCACATGGACGAGCTCGATGCTCCCGTCGGGATTGGATTCGTCGGAGGGCAGGGGGAGGGGGAGGTTGTGGAATGTTGAAAGAGGGTGTATAGACCGGTTGTGAGAACCATGAGTTCGAGGAGGTCTTTGTATGCGTACACCAGCCGGCCACTAGAATCTGCGAGGGAGAGCAGGAGACGGAAATTTGAGATATATGCTATTAAAGGATAACAAGTGCCGTTAGTAAATCTGACTTTACTGAAAAGAGAGAGAACGAGAATACATCTTCGGTCCTTCCAGTAACAGCATCGTCTTTCCGGCTTCCCTCAGCACTTTACCAGTTCCAGAGGAAATCTGGATGTCCGATGACCGCTTGGTGCGAGTGTAGAGAGAGGCGCAGCGACGAGGGTATAGCCAGCTGCAGACTAGGGGTATTTTATCACGTAGTCTTCTGTCCGTTCGTATGCACTTCAGATCCGTACGCAAAGTTAGCGGGTGAACTGAGAGAAGTGAACTGAGGACTAACGAAGCTGCAGATATGATGGGTCCCTGAGGCTCTCGAGGCTGATGTTAGTGCATTCTGTCGAGAGGATGTGAGAGGTGCAGTGGGGGTAGGAGCCGGAGGGGCAGGCAAAAGATTGCCGGGGATCGTGCTCGTGGTACGATAGGGTTGAGAGTTGTGAATGTCATGGCGAGGACGGCGGTGGCGAAATGCCTAAGTGGCAGTGCATGCCGTTGACGTAACATTCTCGCTTATTTTTGATGGAGGACGAAGTGCCTGATTCGAAATTTCCAACTAACTAAAAGAACAAGCTTTCTATAGGGTACCAAATCAACAGACCAACTAATCCACATCCAGATCTCTGGATGAGCCTCCTCCTACTCTCAAGCTTCGCGTATAGCCTAATGGTCTAGGATCGATTGGAAGAAAAAGTACGTGTTATAACTTATAATCACCGGTAGTTGAAACTTGATGTTCGCTTTGATGTGATATCGATTCTCGATCTTCATCGGTAGTAGTGCTTGCTACAGTGCTTATGATACAACGAACGAAACTGCTCTTCATGGGATGAAATTTTTCTAATGCGCTCGCCCTTAAATAAACAGATAACTAAAACATCATAAATTTATTACAGTAACAAAGACGCATCAAACTACCAACTGAAAGAACTGAACACCTGTTTCTCATCTACGAAGAATAACTCATACAACTGTAATCAACTATATGAAGGTACGCAAGACACGGTATATAAGCGGATACATGAGTGAGTTTCATTACAAGCATTGAGAATAGTAGGCGTTTTGAGCCTTGCACGTGTAGGGAGACGCGCAAGTAGTAGGTCCGGCGTATCCTTGGCCACCTTAATTCACAAAAGAGGAAGTTAGATAATTGTACCAGCGTGAGAAACTTCGATGGAAGACGCACCACATTGAGCCCAGTGAGCAGCCGTTCCACCAGGGGCAGGGACGACAGTGCTGACGGGAGGAGTGACAGTGCTCGCGGGTGGATTGCCGGTGGGGACGGGCGGTGCAGTCGGGTCGGTGCCGATCCAAGTGGTGGGAGCACCGCAGCCAGAGTTGGCAACAGCGCGACCAGGGCCTGCTTGAATAGGGTTGCATCCAGGAAGAGCAGGAAGCCCTGCAAATTTGCAAGAGCATGAAGAACGATAAATAAAGAATAAAGAAGCAAAACTCACATCCGTCAGTGGCTTCGTCGACCCGGGCTTGTTGCTTGCAACTATTGATAGCCGACTCGGATTGGGTCAGGAGCGTAGAGCAGCTGCCTCCGAAGTCCTTGCAGCTATTCATTGCCCTTGTAAGTGAGTCGCCTTGCCATCCAAACATGTAGTCGGCGTGCTGTCCGGCACCAGTCCTTGTGAATGTGCGGGTCAACAAAGGATCTAGAACCAGAAATGGCGAATGCGACTTACGGATCACCCATGCTGAAGACAAAGGGCTGTGGGGTACCGCTGGGCCACATGCTGTTGAGCTGTGCCGTATCCCAAACTGTCTCTAAGAAAATTTGCGGAATCTGGACGGGATGGGTTGATGGGCAGGCACCGTTGGTGGGGTAGGCGACGTGGCTCTAAATACAATTGGGAATGGAAAAATATTGAGGATAGTTTTTCAGGTGAACGTACCTTGTGGTTGGCACTGTCGATGTTCACGCCATCCCAGCATCTAGCCAACTATTCAGCGTTTAGGATCTAACGACGTAACTGAGAAACACATACGTCGGGAAATTGATCTGAGAGCGAATACCACCAGCGCAAGGCTTGGATGGAAGCGTCTGCGAATCCGTTCCGGGGGCCCCAGTGACACCGCCATTTCCACCATTGGCATCCAAGCATCGGAAATTCATAGCATTAGCCTCAGGAGAAGACGTGTTGACCGCACGAGCCATCGCATCTCCCACAATCATGCGGAAGCCCTAGATGGAACAATGAATCTATGCAGAAGGTTGATAAGATGCTTTATACCTTTTTGAACGAAGTGAAAGATCCGCTAGGAGGCTGGATGTAGTATACGGTCATACCACCATTGGGATTTCCAAGTAGCTGACCAGGTAGCTGAGGAACCTATAATATGTGAGATGTGTCAGCATTGAATAGAACAGTAGAGAAACTGAAAACGAACACGCTTGAAGGTTCCGTTAGGGTGTTTGAAGTACAATACGGCGGTCCAGTAGTTCGAAAAATCTTCTTTGAATGTGCAGGTGGTGCAGGTAGAGATGCTGGGGAAATCGTTTCCTGGATCCATGGTGACATTGAATCTGTGAGAACAGTGTTTTAACGAAAAGTGAAATTACAAGGAATGATTATAATTACGCATTCTATGTGTGGCAATGGTGGCTGAAGTTAGTGACAGTGATGGCACGAATGTAAGAAGTCCATACTCCTCCAACAACCTGAAAGTGCGTAAGCCACAGAACGGACGAGCATACACGAAACAAAACGTACTTGATGAACATGGGGGGAAACGGCACCGGGGTTCAACAAGCTGGGAAATTTTGTCAGTAATACAATATTGTATAATTATGGGTGAACTCACGGGTCGAACCGCTCAACGACAAGCTGAGAACATGCAAAACGAAGGAGCGCGTGAGCTTGAGTCGCACCAAGCGTGAGTCCAGCGAGAGCTTTCCACTGCATGACTGAAGATGTCGTTTGAAGAGCAACAACTTGAAGATGGAGACCAAGAAGTTACAATTTTATAGTCCACAGTCGGCAAGGATGTAACTTTTCGATGCTGCAAAGGCGTCCTGTTTGAGGATTATACTCGGCATTCAAAATTTCCACAATTCAGCCGATATATTGATTTCACTTTCCCGCGTAAGATCGGTGTTCTTTCTACGAGAGCGAAGTATGGATCAGCAGACGTTCCTATATGTCAGAGATGTGTGTTTCATGATAAGAATCAAAAAGTCACTGAAGCATTTCATCATATCGCGCTTCTTCGAATCTTTTCTCGGAAGGAGTGCGGGGTAAAATGAATGATTACCTGTGACGGCGAGATATTTTGACGATTAACCCCAAATAAGAGAACATACTTTCTTTGTCACATGGGAGACTTGAACGCCTTGCGGCTAAAGTCCCTCTTTCTTCGGAGTCTAATTTGACCGAGGACTCGAGACGGATCATTCGAAGCAGCAACCAAACACGTCCGATTCCAACGAAGACGACAGTAAGCGTCTAGCGACTGTCGCCCATGTTTTCGAGGATGCAAAATGACGTCGTTTAGCAGGCCCAAACCTTCCACATCTAGGCAGTGGTGATAGTCATGGGACTCGAAGACGCGAGAAAGAGTGTGTCGCGGAGTGGCTCAACGGGCCTTCAATTTGATTTATTGTGACCTTCAGATCGTACACGGTGAAAGCAGAAAAGAAATAATAGATTATCTGGCGGTCAAACAAAGGTCAAACGACTTCGTAATTTTAAAGCTGTGTAAATTAAGAATAGACGTACGTAACCCGTTGGCGACCTCCTCTACATTTAGCAAAGGAAAACTCAAAGATATGTAAATGAAGGGACATATAATCGTATTTTGGTTGGTTGAATGTCGGGTATTGTCACTGTATTGTGTCGCAGCATCGTATTTGACGCCTATTTCTTTGGAGCCTGATATACCGAGAGTCGAGGCGGATCTTCCCAGTCAAATTGTTGAATGGTCATAAGCAAGAAACACTGAGCCCAGGGCTCCGGGGCCACGCGTTCAAGGATGCTATAGAAGAGCTGTCAAGGATATGACACTGAAGGTCTAAACCTTGCTCCACGTGGGTCGCGGTATATATAGCACGTGGCTTGGAAATAAGAAAAAGAAGCCTAAGGAACGGCCGACTAACGGGCCGCTGCGGAAAAATAAAAGAAATGGCCGCGGATGTGAACCTTGACTCGAGTAAAATGAAGAGCTGAAGGGCGTGATGAATCGTGATTCAGCTCAAGGTAGATTTTAGTCAACAGGCTTTTTGATAAAACCTGGGCACCAGCCATCTGAGAGACTCGGAAGATTTATACGGAAGGAGGGGAACACGCCATCCGTCTAGGCATACCTTTTTCACCATAGTACTTAGACCGATTTGAAGCTAATATCTGAAGTATTTGGGTATTCTGAATGAATAGAGAAAGTGGCCCATGCTGTCAAAGAAGAAGCCTAGAGGATAAATATCGTATCAAGTGATTGATGGAAAAGATAGGTGGAGTCCTTCAGGGTTTCATAATGTAAAGGCTTGAAGTGGTAGGTTCAGTTACTTCCTGAAGATACATCGTGCATTCGATCCCGGTAGACCGTTAACGAGGCCGTCTTGAAGTCAAGAATGAAGATTGAAACCTCATAGCCACAACGGCACATGTTTAGCGCGTCTGTTTATCTCTCAACGCAACTCCAAGTGTGCGGTACTAAGACCTTCACGGCTATATATGTACATCTTTGCGGCTCCAGTGGGCAGAACAAGATTTCCGAGTAGTTATGTATACATAAACCTAGCCTCTCTGATGAATAATTAATCGAGTTTAAACATGTTTACTCAAGTCCAATGATCGATGTACGTGCCGGCACTTTAACACTCATTTTTATAACTCGCTTGCTTGCATTTTGTGCTTAAGCCGTGAAGCGAGATAGATATTAACCTGCTGCCATTTGGTTCAGCCGTTACAGGTTAAACTCTTAAGAGACCTTAATCCTTGACGATGCGTCTGGATTGTCTCAGCTGTTTTATCACACTCAAGACAATCCATAAATAGTGTGGCCCATACATACAAACCTAGTTTATAACTAGCGAGGTACGCAGCACCCGGTTTAAACTCTTCCAAAATCTTCTCCATTCGCACACCCTCCCTCCACACCGTAATAATACTTTTTAGGATTGCTTCACCTGATAACGTAGAAATGTGTAGTTTAAATTAAATTTTATATGACCCTCTCTCCAGGTCTCGATCCGGAGTGAGGGCTCACCCTCCTATATTCATTTTCCCTCCGTGTTTGCCCTTGAGCGATGAGAAGATACATTGGCTTACATGAAGGAAGAAGTTGCTAACTTCATGTAATCACGCTTATGCGAAGTTAGCAGTTGCTATCTCCCCACAAACATGCTTTGTGAGCCTAAGTATGAACCTCTTCAGCTAGTCTTGACCATGGTGTTAAGAAGGTAAATGAGAAACACATCAATGATTCATACACATACGCATCACTGCGTTAATGTGCCCTGTGTCAATCTATGTCATACCATCTTGACGTATCAGATAAGACATTGAGGTCACTAAATTCTATACAGAATCTTGCCATGTTGAACACAAATTTTAGCTAAAAACACATGCCTATCATTCCAGGGGAGCTATATTTTTGAAAAATCTATCTATAAAGCATGAGAAACTGAACCTAAGGTAGCAGTACTCCCAAATTGGTGATTTTAGGTGGACCTCTGTGTACGTCGATAATGCCGGTCTCGCTCCGCCTCCGAATTTTCATAATTGTTAATACAATTATAAAGTATATATGTGTCAAATGCTGCTAGAAATGAATGTGAAGTACAAGTGCTACATGATTATCCCAAGGACTATTCTTATGCTGTATGTGTGTTGAAACCTTTGCAGTTATTTTCTGGGTGTACTAAACCCACGGAACTGCAGTAGAGTATGATGAAACTTAAAATGCTTGAATCACTATGAATAGTTAGTATATATTCAAGTTCTAAACAAGATATTCAAATCATAACTTAACCACTGACCGAAATTGTTTGTTTTAGCCCTTCTACGGTAGGAACTGTTGGGTATATCTGCTTGTAAGAGAGAAGTGAATGCAAGGTGCAAATCAGCAGCTTCAAGTTCGTGCACTGAGGAACGTGTTATATAGTACATCAACGAGGATTCTAACGCTCGTGATGCACACCTTGATGTGAAGCAATTAAGCGGGTAACTGAAGGTTTATAAATAGATTTTGATATACTTACCAACTGTAGCAGAAAGCTTATCTGACCCTTTGAAGGGCGCACAGTCACTGTGATCATTAGCGTAAAACCCGGCGACGAATCGAAGTCGCGTATCTTTGCATTGAAATTGTTGTAGCTTATCGGTGTCACAGGCGAGGCAAAAGAAGCAGGAGACATTGTTGAATGGCTGGGAGAGGATGTATCAGGTATATTAAGGGAGTGGTACGCATTGGCATGAGAGGGAGATGTTGGGGTGCGAGATTTCGAAGGAGAAGAATTATGCTGCTGCTGACCAAAGGGAATGGGACCGGTGGTGTTGTTGAACTCTGGCACCCAAGTGGCTGAAGATGATGCTGCAGATCGTTGTGCGCGTTTCGATACCATGAAAGCCGGGAACGTTGGATAGTTCGAAGAATCCTTACTGAAGTTGGCAGTGACGGCAAGCTCGAACTGATGCAGCATTGCATTATCAACCACTAGCTCCCAATCCAGGTAATAGCACATATCCCGCTCCATTTGATTGATCTCCCGTATGGTAAACATTCTCTGCGCTACAATCCTCCAAGATTTGTTCGAGTACGTGTCATCGCAAATAACTTTGGAGGCTATCATGAAGGCAGTTATGAACAAGCGATGACCGGAGGATCCACGCACGGTAGGGAAGCGATTCTTGAGGCGGCTGAGGAGCATAAGAGCTGCGAACGTCACTGAGCCATGGAGTTTCGTTCGATGGAGAGCATACGCAATGAAGTATGGCAGTTTTTGTTGGGACTGCATCGAGGAGGGGGGGAGCTCGGGACATGCGAAGAGAGAGGTAATGAAGCGGGCACAGATTCGCGCAATAACTTCGTGGCCGTAGAATGGATCTGGTTTAGAGGATATGTGCCGTATAGACTTTTTAAGAATGAGCGGAGAAAGGAGTAGTTGGGAAGAAAATCGCATACAGTGGGATTGAGTGATACCTGCTGACTGCGAGCCTTAGGAGTGCTGAAAGGTTTGCTTGGGTCATAATGGTGATGCTGGGCGGGATATGCGACGGAGGCCATGGGTGAAGGGGTTAAGATGAGATGGGAAGACTAAAGAAGGGGAATTCCATCAGTCAGTTAGTCCAACTACGCACGGGCCACGGGCCACTCGCAGGGTACCTACACCGAATCGGAAAACTCACACGGATAGATGTCCATCGTGCTGGGAGCACGCAAGGATTGCTGTCCAGGAGTCAATACAACACTTCTTATTCGACTGCCCAACATGCGCTAGGGAGAGAGCTGCGCTCGATAGGGTGCTCGGAAGCGACTCGTGCAACTTAAAATATGTAATTACTACTGAGAAGGGAATCGAAGCTCTGCTGAAGTTTGTTCACCAAACTAGGCACAAACCCTTCCCAAACATCGCACGTGACACTCAGTAAAAAGAAAGTCAGCAAAATTCAGTTATTAGTAATATAGAAGTCAATAAAGTAAAGTGGTTGAATTCCGACCGACGGAATGTCGCTATTATTGAATTCGGTATTTAGATGTAAGTCATCCAGAAGTGGGCAATAATCACCTCGATCAGTGTTGAAATAAGCGAAGGAAACATTTGGCCTCGGTGAGCTTGTGAGGCAAACGGGATAGTGTACATACTCGAATGTACTCTACCTATATACGAAATTTGTACATACTTAGATAAATATCAAAATGATTAACGGCCACAAAAATTTAAATACAAGCGCGGGCGTAGTCCAGATCGCTCGCTCGTAATCTTAGCGCTCATATTCCAACAATCAGTGCTCAACTAGTAGTGACATGAAATGTGTCAATCATTAGTGAAACAAAAGTCCACCATTTAGATAGCTTAGTCGTGCAAATATCAAACAGATGTCATGCGCTGGTCAATTTTAATTCACCTATTAGACACATAAACATCAAGCAATAGTCAAGTACTGGTCAATTAAAAGACAAGCAACAGTTAAATAGTAAAATATATTATAACATATAAAGAAAATTACACTTGATAGGAAATGAAAACAAACCACGGATGCAAAGACAACAGGATACAAATATATATACTTCTATAGAGAATTGATGGCTAGTGAGTACTTAAACTAAACTACAGCTCATGCTTTGCCATGGTTGCTCGTATTGAAGCTTGTGGTGAAGGTGAAGGTGGAGGTGAGTGACTATCCTTGCATTGAATATGGACATGGGAGTGGGGGCTGCGCTCACATTGAGAGTGGGTGATGATGACAAACATATATGTTGGGTGGAGGTAAGGATGGCTAGATGGAAGGCTATGGGCACTGGTGACTGCACTTAAATTGAAGGAAGGCAGTGGGGAGGGTTGGTGGGGGTGAGGTGACATTAAGCATGGCGTGGTACTACCAGCTGCATTGGCAATGTTCCTAATATTGACATTGTTTGTGGCTAATGAAAAGGACGTGTGAATATTGAATAATTGGAAAGAGAAGGCATGGAACTTACAATATACCCAGCACCTCCCCAAACAGTGTTCTTGTTATGTCCATGCCTCTGCAACTTGAACTCCACACATTATCATCAACTCTGCACCCTGCACATACAACTCTGCACTCCTTGACTCTGTTCATCACATGTCCCTCACAGACTTCTATTTAGATCTTGATTATCTATTATCTATTTCCTTTTATCTTTTGATTTATATCTATTTCCTTTAGTTACAATTACGCAGTTCACATCAAGTCTCATACATGTTTCATATTTTGTACCTAGTACTCTGCATTACTCATCTCTACTCTGTGTTACTCGTCTCCGGTCTTCTAGTATTTAAACTTAATTACTTCACTATGTAACCTCAGTTCGAATATCAAC
This sequence comes from Crucibulum laeve, assembly GCA_004379715.1. Taxonomy (NCBI): domain Eukaryota; kingdom Fungi; phylum Basidiomycota; class Agaricomycetes; order Agaricales; family Nidulariaceae; genus Crucibulum; species Crucibulum laeve. The sequence goes on from ML213639.1 coordinate 28,450, forward strand.
TTAGTCTGCCAAACTACTCCACCTTGAGTTACTACCAACTCCACACTCCTCTGTAGAACTCCTGCAGGGAGTTCTTCTTTGTCGTTCAGAACTCCACCTTGGGTTCTGTCTTAGTTCGCTCTCATCCTTTGGAAATCCAGGGACCACTAGTGGAAAGGGGCGCAGCACATAAGCTGAAGCCAAAGTCCCTAATTCGCCTCAAGGCAATCTGTCTCCACACTCTGCCCTCGTTATCTGACATCTCCACCCCTAAGTCAGCCTTTCTCCAGCACAGCACTTAACAGTTCTTGATGGTGGTAGTGGCAAGGGTAAGGTTGGCTCCCATGACAAGGGGGTTGGTAAATTTGTGTTAGGGGTGCTCAGTGACAAAAGGAGTGATTGTGAAAGGGTTGGTATTATCTGTATGGACAAGTTGGTGTTAGAATGCACTGAGTTGGAGATGGAAGAGGTTATCTTGGAGAAGCTCTCTCTGGATGGTAGAAGTTGTAGGGCAGTTCAAGGAGAGAGGCTACTAGTGGGTATTTGGATGCGTTGAGGTGAAAGGTGGATAGTGTTGGGATGTGGTTGCAGGGCGTGCGGTGGTTCCGGAGGAGTGGTATGTGGGTGAATGTGACATGGAGGCACCAGTCCACATTTCTCTTCACCAGGATGAATGCACGATGCCATTAGCTCTGTATTGCATACAAACTAGTGAGTTTATACTTAAATGAATGCTTACCTGGTTTCGGGAGATGGGAAGACAACAGGGAGGGGGTTCAAGTTGGTGGTGATATGGTGACGAGCAAAGTTAAACATAGTTCGATGCCCAAAGTTAGGCCATCCGGCAATTTCCATGGACGATCCCGATTGGTTGGAACGGTCGGACCTGTTAAGATCTGCGCGAAGATCGAACGTTGGTGTATTCCTGTGAATACACACGTAGTCAGTAGTCCAATTGTAGATAAAGAAAATACAACCTAATTGCACGTTAGTAAAGATAAGAGAAAGATGAGATGGGATCACCTTCCAAAGTGTTAAGAGATCGAAAGAGTACCACGAGCTACCGCCGATTAGATACCGTAAGGTATTCAGTAATCGACAAGAGCGCTAGCGTTAGCTTTAGCGTTCTATTAATAGCGAACTTTAACAATAGCGCGAGGCCTTATTCGTTGAAGACTTTTTGGCAGTACAAAGACGTTGCTTAATCACACTTCAGTAAGTAAACTTAGTGGGTAAAAAGGATGTCTTTCTTTGTCTACTTAGTACAAGTTTTATATCTATCTACTTGCTTGATTCAAGAATATTCTTTATGCTTCCAGACAGTATTAGAATATTCTTTTACTTATTAGATCTTGTTCTCGAATAGTCTTCTTGAGTGCCAAGCTCTTTTTACATTTGTTTGACATAAACATCTACTTGAAACAAACTTGATCGTAGTTTGATTGAGAGTGAAATTTACAAAGAAAGGAGAAAACTTTAGCGTCTATCTACGGAGTACACTATGATATCATAACATACCCCCCCTAGTTTTCGACTTTACATTCATCTCCTCTTCTTTATCTAAGCCACATACCCGTTGTCGATGAAAGTTTGACCATGATACGCGTCAAAACCTGGGTATGCTTGTGCATAGCGTGATTCAGTTGGATGAAGAATGATGTCAGTCATTTCGTATGAATCAGTTATGTACCTATCGCTGTAGAGCGATCCTTCGTTGATGCTATGATCCTCGACTAAGGAAATCAAAGAATCTTTCAGATGAAGGTAATGACAATAAGATTTGATACTGCGAGGTGTACCAATTGCTATATCAGAGCCTCGATGGAAGTAGGCGTTAAATAGAGACCTAATGTGTTCATTGCGGAAGTGCGGAAGATCGACATTGGGACCCCATTTCCAAAGTGAAGTAGCCCCGAGATGGTGAGTTTGATATTTAGCGACCAGGACCCAAAAGAGCCCTTCGATAGTTAAATTTTGAAGTGTCTTGTGAGCATGAAGCACCTCTTCCACGGAAGGGAAATACTGGAATAAAGGATTATATCCACTGACATTGTTGAAGTTGAGTACTCGTGGTAAAGGCATATTAATGGCGGCGAGTTGGTTGGTGGTAATGGTACGAGGCAACAGTACTTGGTGTGTAAGAGGATGATAATTCGCTGGAAGAGGTGCAGCAGCGTCGATGATAGCATTGGCAATGTTGGTTCCGAAGTTATAGAGTGATTGTGCTACAGCCGTAGATATGTGATATGCAACAGTGCCGTCAGGACATATTATGGCTGAAATGCAACGTCGTCATTTTGAGTGATTGCAATACTTAATTGATGACAACGTACTTACCTGCCACGTCAGTTGGTTTCAATTTGTAGAAAGGTGGCGAGAAAGAATTGCATAATCCTTGTACGTCGATGTTAGGTATAAGTGCAAGGTGACTGTTGCTAGGGGAGTAGGGGGTGATTGCAGTTGACATGAGGAAGGATTCGAGGAGTGATAGAATGTTTTTGATTTACGTAGAGCGCGTTAAGAAGTGAGTGAGGGGATTCTGGTTTTTAAGAATCGCTTTTAAGGTCTTTAAATATGCTTTCAGCAAATTGTTTTGTCATTGTTTTTTCTTTTAGATGTAGTTTCTTCTAGAATCTCGCGTCATTGTCCAATCTTTCAAGACTTCCGGTGCATTCTTGAGTTCCCTCTCAGTTAGCCATCGATCTTGGTCAGGCCCTTCACCCGTCCATCGTACCCGATACTTCGGAATGCGTCTACCATGAGGCCCTTTAACCCATTTTTCTCCGACTATCCTATCGACTTCTTGTTCCGGTTCTTCATGTCGTTCCAAAGGTAGCCGAGGTCGATCTCCGAACTGCGATGGTGATTCTTTGTATCGTTCTAGGTGAGCAATGTTTAAAACAGGGTGCATTCCATATGAAGTAGGCATTCTTATCTGGTAAGTTAACGGGCTTAACTTTCTAATTATTTCGAATGGACCATCATATTTTATTAGTAGTTTCTTGCCTCGTCCTTTTACGTTGCGTAGTAAATCCAAGCTTGACTTATTTAACACTACTCTGTCACCTTCCTCGAATTCCCAAGTGAGGCGTCCCTTATCATACGCTCGCTGTTGAAATAGCTGTGACAGTAATAACGCGTCTTGTGCACGTCGTCGTTCTGCTTCGAAACCTTCGATCATTGTCAGCGCCATCTCGTCCCGAATGATGGTGTGATCACCCTCTTTTGTTCTTGCATATGGTGCAGGTCTAGGGATTGGTAAGGGATGATTTATTAAGGTAGACGACGTGATCGGGTGATATCCTCTCAGGAGGTACGCTGGAGAAAGAGCGGTAGAAGTATGGGGTGAGCTGTTATAAGCGAGTGCGAGGCCATCGAGCAAAGTATCCCAGTTATCGCGTTCAGGGCCAATGTATGCCCTGATTGCTATTTCGAGCATTTGATTAGCTACCTCCGTCTGACCATCTGCTTGTGGATGATATGCTGTAGTCAGAGCTCGCGTCGATCCCATCAATTGGCAGATCTCTTTCCAAAAGTCACCTGCCCAACGTCGGTCTCGGTCCGAGATGACTTGTCTTGGCATGCCGAATTTTGATACGACATGGTGAAAAAACAGACGAGCCGTCTCTACTTGAGTAATATCTGTTGTGCAAGGAATGAAGATAGCATACTTAGTGAGTTTATCAACTATAACAAGAATATTATCAAATCCATTTGATTTAGGGAGTTCCGGAATGAAATCCATAGATACCACTTCAAACGGTTGTTGTGGAATAGGAATAGATTGTAACAATCCTACTGGTGCATGCCTTCGTGGTTTTATTTTCTGACAAATGTCACATGTAGCTACAAAGCGCTTGATTTCTCGTGACATCCTTGGCCAGTAATAGATCCCGCTAATGCGATTATATGTTTTAAAATATCCAGCATGAGAAGCCTCTGTTATAGTATTGTGAACTTCATTCATGATTTCTGCTCGTAAAGATTGTGGTACGCAAAGTTGTGTGTTTCCGTAACTGTCTTCAAAGTATATAAGGCCTTTGTCACTGAAGTAATATTGTGGAAATAAAGGTTCTTGTCCAGGTTTATTTTTTTGTACTGAGTTTAATACTTTGTTAAAGTGAGTATCACTTTTATAGCCAGAGTTCCATCTTTGTATTTCCTCTTTATTTATGCCTACAAGCGTGGAATACGATTTTGAAGTTTGATAATCTATATTTAATTCTTGTCCGGTGTCTAGAGGAATAGATGTCGTTGCATGAAGGTATGAGATTTCGATATTCTCATCTCTGGCTACATAATTTGATGCTACTGTTAGCAATTTTTCTTCAAACCGTGGTCCTAATTCTTCAAACATATTTCGTAGAGGATCTTCTCCCATATTAAGATTTAGGGTTTCTGATGGATCGATTAAAGGTCCATTCTGATCAGGAGTTTGTCTTCGGAGTCTTGATAAGGGGTCAACGTTAGAATGAACTCGACCAGCACGATGAATAATCTTCATGTTAGGAAATGCTGAAAATATCAGTCCCCAAGTAAGCAATCGTCGATTGACATTTTGAAATGTTTTGCTCCAGGTTAATGCGGCATGGTCTGTAATTGCGAAGATTTTTTCGCCTTCTAAGTAAGGTTGAAATTTAATTAATCCTTCTTTGAGAGCTAGTGCTTCTCTCTCAGTGGGGGAATAATTTCTTTCTGCGGATTGCAGTACTCTAGACCAGTATGCGATAACTCGTTCAATGTACACAGTAGTATCTTCAAAGTTCGATGCCCAATCTCCATTCTTTGGAACATCTGAATCTTCCTTTGTTAGGTGAGGTACTAAATCTGGTATGGGTTCGTTCTTTTTATACGCACGCTCCAATCTTTCATATAATTTAGTACCCTTTAAATCTCGAATTTTAATTGGTTGAACCTGCTGAAGTATGGCAGCCAAAGCATAATCGCATGCGTCTGAGTATATGCGATATGGAAGTCCCGAAATTGCGTGTGCTCTTACTGGAGCTTCGGTTAGAATTTGTTTGCATAATTCAAAAGCAAGTCTTTCTTCCTCTCCCCATTTCCACTTATTCTCTCGTTTCAAGAGCTGAAAGAGAGGGAATGCTACCCATGCATAAAATGGGACATATCCGGCAAAGTATACCATCATACCTAAAAATACTTGTAGATCATGCACACTGCGAGGCTCTTCCAACTTTAGAATAGCATCAACTTTCTCCTTATGAGTTGATAGTCCAAGCCGGGACACCTTCTGTCCGAGAAGCAAAAGGGATTGATACGCAAAATGACATTTTGAAGGGGATAAAGTAATTTTTGATTCTATAATCGCAGATAGTACTTGATCAATGTGGCTCAAATGATCTTCGAAATTAGCAGAAAATACTACTATGTCATCGATGTAAACAAGAGCGAACAACCATAGAAATGGAGCTAGTACTCCTTGCATAACTCGTTGAAAAACTGCTGGTCCATTTCGATATCCGAAAGGCATTCGTTTAAATTGGAAAAGACCACGATGAGTTCTAAATGCAAGTTTTTCACGATCATTAGGAGAAATGCTGAGTTGCGTGAACCCTGATAAAGCATCTAAGGTGGATAGATACTGACTTCCTGCTAGACTTTGTAAAATATCTTCTTGTCTTGGTAAAGGAAATTCATCTGGTATGCAGCTCTCATTGAATCTTCTTAAATCAATAACCATGCGCGGCTTATTGTTTCGATATACTATAAAAACAGGAGCTGCCCAAGGACTTTTTGAAGGCTCAATAACATCCAACTTTAACCAGTCATCCATTTGTTTATCAATAACCTCTCGCTTCGCTGGTGAAGCAGGGAAAGGTGGTATAGAAATGGGTTTTGTTCCTGGAAGCATAGGCACTTCTATATGAGCTTCATAATTTCCAAGACGACCGTTTAAACCAAATACCGACCGTTTCTCCCATAGTAATGTTTGTAGACGAAGTTTCTCTTCTGGAGACAAGTTCTCACAGATATCTAGTTGTTGAACAAGCTCTCCTTCAGTGCAAGAATCCTCTGGTGTTTCAGCAGTCTTTGGTCCTCCTTCCACTGGCTTCTCGGACATTGGATCCTCAGCGATGCCTAATCCTAATGACGGATTGTAAGCAATATTAACTTCGCTTTTAACAGTAGTAGCTCGCATTTTATCTTCACGTGCTTGTATAATTGTTCGAAGGATTTGAGTCCTAGCTTCAATAGTACCTATTTCTTCTTTAGAGAATTTAGACATTTTGTCCAGCCAAGTAGATGGATTTCTTCCTTTACCAATTATCTGTCCTTCAGATATCACAACTGGGAACTGGGAAAAGTTAGAAACAAAGATACCTGGGTTGTTGGAATCAATTAAGGTATCAGCGCATCCGTAAACATCCTCAATGTTTCGATTTGAGTTGAGTGTCTTCTGTACAAATAACGAACTGTGTTTAGAAGGAAATTTAGCAATGACATTTATAAATTTAGTGGCTTCCGGAGGTATGGTAACTCTAAATTTAGATCTTACATTGTCGTCGTTAGATTGAATTTGTTTTTTCCTTTTCCGAGTTCGAGAATTGCGGTGTCTTTTGGCTTTAAGGGATTTATTCGTTATGTCTGGCTGAACTCTTAATTTAAAAGCGTGTCCGTCTTCGTCAATAAAAGGAGAAGTCACTATATTGGATACTTCTAAAGTTCTTCCGCAGTCTCCGAACTTAACATTTGTCATTCCTCGTTCTCGTAGGATTGAAATCGAATATTGATCTGCATAATCATTTCCAAAGATGAATGGCGCTGTCATTCCTTTGACTACATAGGCTTCAATGTTCATTTTAACAGGACCTTGTTCCGTCTCAAATATAAGATCCAGATTAACGTACCCAGTTATAGTAGCACTTCCTGTGACTTGTATGAGCTTAATGCGCTGGCCAGTTCTAATTTTTGCAGGTTTGGTCATTTCAGATAAAGCTTTCTGAGATATTAGAGTGATATCCGAACCTGAATCAAGAATGACAGAGATGGGCGATGATTCGCAGTCATTAATTTTCGCAAATGTTTCAGTTGCTCGTGCACCTAAAAATGAACATCCCGGCGGTCGAGCCATGTGCTTCTTTAATTCAATAAGTTCCTCGTTTGACTTTGTTGTGCTTACTTTGTAGGAGACAATACTGATTTCACGCGCGAGTCGTCTACGATTTCGACGTGGAAGTGAATGAGAAATATTTGAACTATTAGTTTGCATAGAGGATGTACTTGATAACGTAGGAAAATAAAATGGATTCTTCAATTGTTTTTGCCAATCAGTATTCGTCTGGATTCGAAATGATTTACTAGCAGTTACCCCCCCCAGTCCTGATGAATCCTGATTTGTTTTCAGGCCTGGGGCTATGAAAAATCCTTTTGAACCTCCTGTTCATTTTCGCTATCAGAAGCCATATCATAATATAGTGATTCGTACTCATCTAGAGCTTCATGATCTTCAGCTGTGCTAAGTACAGCATTTACCCGAGCATTTCGCTCACCCTTTCGCGCATATTTGCAATCTCGATCCCAATGTTTACTACTGCCACAGTGTCGGCAAGGTCGAGCGCCTTTTTCTTCAGGCGTGCCGCGTGGAGAGATGTTAGTATCATCCTTTGGGAATTGTGGGGTAGAGGTCGATTTTGACCAGCCAACAAGGTTAGTCTTCGCGTTGCGATATTGATTGAAAGGGTTACGAGAATTAGGGTTTTCTCGTGATGGTAATGAGGAATCATACTTTGGAGCATTGAATTGTGTACGATAGGGATCCAAGCGCATAAGATTATCTTCATGATATTTAATTGCTAACTGGAAGTCTCTAAGCGTAAGGTGTAAATGAGGGGTCAATATGCTGGCCCAGTAAGACGGCGCACCATTCATGATCTCGTTAATCATTTCAACGTCCATATAATCATAAACGAATTCCAATAGATCATTCTTACGAATGTAGTATTCGCTAGGTGTTTCATTCGTGTGTCCTCGTTCCCTATAATGAGCTTTATTAGCGCGAGACTTCTGCTTGTCCATAAAGCTTCGATTCATGTAGTATGCACCTATTGCTTCGCGCAAAGTATCCCAATTTTGTTCAATTTCATACCTTATTTCCGGACCTTGACTGTAATACCAGGTTTCAGCACTCCCTGTCAATCGAGTTGGCACGAGACTGCCGAGCTGTTTGAATACCATTTCAGATCGCTCGGATAATCGATTTATCTTTGAGATCCACCTGCCTAGATCGTCAGCTGTACCATCCCAGGTGGGAATGATATCTACCTTCAATTTACTATCGAACTGAGGTTGAATTTCAGTTTGCGTTGCCGAAATATCAGCAATTTCCTGGGATTTCTCTTGTCGTGCAGGACGATTTGAATTCCGATTAGGTACACGGGGGAGACCCTTCCTAGATGAATTTGAATTATCATCTTCGTCCTCACTATCAGACGGATCAGGATCAGGGTGTCCGGATTGCAGATGGGGTGGTGTATCATATTGGAAATGACTGCCGCGACTGTGACTAGAATTACCCCGTGTTGGATTCCCAGGTAACCTATTCCCTGCAGGAGATTTAGTTGCTTCATCGCCGAATAATTGCCGGAGTCGTTTAGATGAAGTATGATCGGTCGGTCGTCCAAATGCTGATACTCCCGGTCGAGTAGAAGCCCAAGTGCGAGAACGATTTTGCATTTGCATGTATGCAGAAATACTAGATGGTTCAAATGTTGATTCGATATTGACAAACGGATTCTTAGATGGACTTTGATAAGACTTTGGCTGAGGCGACGAAACACGAGTTGTTTTCAGTGCAGGAGCCTCCGGAGTGAAGTGCTGAGGCAAAGATGCCTCGAGAGAGTTTGCTAAAATAAGAAGGAAGTCTTCTACTTCTTTGCGGAAGCACGTACACAAAATTTCAAAATCGTTAGCATTCCAGAATTCATTTGCCTGACCTGTAGGTCCCCATATAGGAAAACCTGGAATGGCGATTGTCTGAATCAGCAATGAGTCTTGTGCTTGATCTCGTCGAGATTTCAACTGACCCATTAACCTGCTTAAATTATGACGTCGAATAGCAAAACCCTGAGTACCGGTGATATTATCTGTGCTCTCCCTTACTTGTGTGAGCACCACATCTAAAGATTTCAATTCTTCTTGATATTTCTTACGCTGTTTCCGACTTAAATGAGAGTCTAAATTCTTTGTTAAGACTCGAATCAACCGCTGCTCACCAAATTTAAGAGCAATGATACGTCGCTCGTGGAGTAGATCAGATATTTCCTTTGGGAAATTCTCCACCGGGGCGCTCGCTGCAAAGAACCCTTCGCATTCTTTAACGTCGTATTCCAAAAGCAGTAAAGGACTCCCCAATTCTTGGAGTTCTTCCAAAATATCAGAAGATGTCACCTTTTCGTCTTCGTGTTCTTCTGATAGATTCTCCCACTCTGGATCATCTCCCTCTATATTTTTGGAGGTAGTCGTCCGTTTTTCTGTACGCCGTTTCGGCTCGGGATTTTCAGTTGGATTGCCTGATTTCCCTGCTTTCTGGGAATTTTTAGTTGCTCTGTCTGAGGATGTTTTAGCTTCTTGTTCAGACATACTATTATTCTTTGGATGAACTCAGGTAACGGCTAAGCAAAGTGTATCGATTTTTGTAGAAACGGATAGTTTGATCAGAAGTGATTAAAACGTGTCAAGAAATAATCGTAACGTATGGTTGTAAAGCCTCGTTGTTGCAACGTGTTGATCAAAGGCTTTCGGCAGGGTCAGTGATAAGCGCACTTAGATTTTCCGATAGGATGTGAGTTAAGCGATGATTTCGTAGATATAATGACGATCTCTTCCACTCGTGAGAGGATTTCCCAATGTGTCCACCAATGTTAAGATCTGCGCGAAGATCGAACGTTGGTGTATTCCTGTGAATACACACATAGTCAGTAGTCCAATTGTAGATAAAGAAAATACAACCTAATTGCACGTTAGTAAAGATAAGAGAAAGATGAGATGGGATCACCTTCCAAAGTGTTAAGAGATCGAAAGAGTACCACGAGCTACCGCCGATTAGATACCGTAAGGTATTCAGTAATCGACAAGAGCGCTAGCGTTAGCTTTAGCGTTCTATTAATAGCGAACTTTAACAATAGCGCGAGGCCTTATTCGTTGAAGACTTTTTGGCAGTACAAAGACGTTGCTTAATCACACTTCAGTAAGTAAACTTAGTGGGAACGGTTTAGTTGGTAAAAAGGATGTCTTTCTTTGTCTACTTAGTACAAGTTTTATATCTATCTACTTGCTTGATTCAAGAATATTCTTTATGTTTCCAGACAGTATTAGAATATTCTTTTACTTATTAGATCTTGTTCTCGAATAGTCTTCTTGAGTGCCAAGCTCTTTTTACATTTATTTGACATAAACATCTACTTGAAACAAACTTGATCCTCGTAGTTTGATTGAGAGTGAAATTTACAAAGAAAGGAGAAAACTTTAGCGTCTATCTACGGAGTACACTATGATATCATAACAGGACCGCTCATCTAGCATTCAGTCGTGCCTACTTACCCACTTACTCGGGGATGTTAAAAAGAGGGAAAGAGACATTGATAAGACCATTGACGAGCCTCATTTGGCTCTATACTCGGAGATCCGGTCCTGATACATTTAAATCAAGCTCAGTATGTCTATTTTCAGCTGGGGAATCGTCTGGGATGTTTCGGAATGCATCAGGAAGCTTTAAAACTGTTTGGAACTGTTATTCGAGCTCAGAACAACGGATCGAATCACAGGATAAGCTATGTAGGAGATCAATCAGTAATTTCACATTTTATGCATCTATGAACTTATTTGAGATAGGAGCCATGCGATCCAGCGCTCAGCAGATACTACCTGCATTCCCTATAGATCAATAGAGTCCCATGAGCGAGACTGGCTTCTATAGCCGCTCAGATTATCATTTTACTTCATTTTTGTACATTTTATTTCTACTTTACTTCTTTCTGTTGAAGACTTTCATACATATGTAAGAACATAAGCTTTGCTTCGTTTTTCCTTAATTCAGAATCACCCACTTCCTCTTTCCTCTGTATTCAATTGTTTTCATACATACTCCAGTCAACTACTTCAATTCTACAAAATGAAGTCAAGTTCTTTAGAGTTTAGGTCCTATAAAATGCTACCCTCCGCAACCGAGCCTGGTGTCCGGTATGATGCCGAGCAAAGGCACTTAATCTCATACGACGCCGGGTCGGATTCTCGAGCGTTCTGACGTGAGGTATCCGGTCGGAATGCGACTCACCTATGAGCTCACAACAGTCGCATACCGACCCACCCAAACCGAGCTCTATAAAACAAGGAAAGAAAGGTCAACTGTATAGTGATTTAAATGTATAATGAAAAGGAAAGAATTAACTATAAGTTATGTATTCGACAAGTTATTTTTATTTTGATAATCAAGGAAGGCGGACTGCAATAAAGATAAACGAGAATTAATGAGAGAAGAAGAGATGAATAATGGTAGAATCTGCTCAATGCGACGCCAGTAGTTAAGAAAGGCTTGAGAACGCCAACGATCTTGAAGTTGTACAACGTCGGGAGGTACGCCAGAGAGGAGCAAATGTGTTGCACCTCCAATTCGGAAACAGTGACCAAGAATGTTAGGTAAACCTGCTGCTGTCCAAATTTCATTACAACGTGTTATAAACCAGATTTTTGTCATAGGAGCTTAATTATTATTTGAGGTTTCATATGCGAAAAGGGGTGCAGATGCAGGTATGTTCACATTTGCTGATAAATCATGAGCAAAAGCGTATACGGGATTCGTAATGTCTGACACCTGGGCAAGTGAAATTTCGGCGCCCACATTATTAGAAGTCTTTACGAAGATTTGGAAACTAAGATGACGAAATAGTAACAATACTTTTTTTTCAGTTATCTAACTACAAAAGTCGCGTTCGACTTCAATATCGACTCATCAGGGCTGGTCCAGATGTCTGACGGAGGTTTATAAAGAGTTCAGTAGTGAGCTCTTCAATTTCCAGTGTAATAGACTTCCAACGCCGAACATGACGAATGAGAAAATCGAGGGTGTGATCCAGATAGTGTTGAGGAAATACGATATAATCTTAGTTACTCATGACTGATAAAAGAAAGGAGCTGTACTTCCTTAAAGTCGTGGAATGCGATTTCGTGCTTTTAAAGACAAAGTTGATTGTCTTTTCGTAATCGATAAGTAGCGATCTGGCTATTGTTTAGGTGAGAATCCGATTCTGAGCCCCAGTATGCCAAAAAAAACAGTTGGATGTACGGCGTAACCACACGCCCACAAAGTTGGCTGTGTTGATTAGAGGGAAAGAGACGATAAATAATTGAACTGCCAGCCCGCTTCGTAACGACATCACGTCACACGGCTACGTTTACGAAAATAGAACATACAAGCAATTTGAAGTTATATTTGCTAACATAAAAAGCTGAAAATCGACGCTGAATAATGCTCGAACTGCTATGAGCGCCGTACTTGGCTTTAAGGACAAAAAAGAATAATATGCGCTGGCACATTTAAAGTTCCACGAATCTACTTTACCACTTCAACTACCATGGCTGCCTGGCGTTGACTCAATGTTTGGTACAATTAATGCCGCAATAAGGAGATCATCGGCGAGCCCTCAGTCTGATACATCAGAGTCACGAATTTCACCACGGTAAGTGTCAATAGCTATCACTGTTATGTAAATTAGCATACTTTATTGATAGATTTAGAATGCCATTTACGAATCTTTGGATGCCCATAATCCATTCCTTGGCTCTCCGGCACTCTACCTATGCTACATCATAGTTCCTACAACTCTTTCTATGCGATGGGATTCCCATCCTCAGAGTAAGATATTTGTTCACCACTTCAAGCTGTGTTTCATATAGAGGAAGAAGGATCATCGTGCAACTAAGAAGAGGCATTGGATAGTCATTTTGTCTATTGCATTTTGAGGGTTGTAACATCAATAAAATGTAGCAATGTACCAGCGCGAGTGATAAACATAATATACTTAGAGGTGGATGTGAATGTAGAGAAGTGAGTAGGTGGACATTACGACACTAGGTATCGATATAAAATGATATAAATGAGATCAGATCAAAGAGGCAATATGCAGCGTAAGATATGAACGTGAAACTCAAAAACCGAGGAGAAGAGGTGATAAAGACGTGAAAAACCAAGTTCTTAGACCTGGGTCTCCTCTCTCCTCCAGAACGCAGGGTTCTTAGTCTTATCCGCGAGCGCTGGTTGATCGACTTTCCCACCTGCCAAGTCCACCTGCTCAACAGCGTTCTGCTGGTCACCGAGATACCAATTAGGCATAATCAACGAGAGGAGGAGGGGGAAGACGGCAAAAACGGTGCCGACGATGGTCATGATCTTCATCACGTCGTCATAGGCTGATAGAACCCAGGTGAGCATAAGGGGGTGAAAGTGAAAAATGAGAGAGACGTACCCATGATAGCACCCTCGCGAATGGGAGTTCCGCGGGGGTATGAGTATACGCTGACAATAGATCCATACAGCTGAGTCTGGAGGTCTGCAGTGAGGAAGGGTAGGTGATGGGCGATACGGCCGGGCATCAAGTTGGTCCAGATAGCGCCGGCTGTACATTGAACACGGTCAACATTAGTTCATAGAGAAGTTGAAAAAAAGGAAACGTACCAATAGCACTGCCAATGGCGCCACCAATTTCGGTGATCAAGAGGACAACGGCGGTAACCATACCGACGTCAGCATGAGGGACGGAAGCCTGAGCAGCGACTTGGATGGAGACGGCGGCGAAGCCACCTCCGATACCCTGCAGAAGCTGAGTCCAGACGATCTCGGCATCGGAGGAATTGGCACCACGAGAGTGGATCATGAGTCCGCATCCCCTGTTGAGCGAAAGAAAAGTCATCAGTAATCTATTCCATTCCAAAAGTACATGCGGAAGGTAAAAGAGGAGGGGGAGACCACTTACAAAAGACGAATAGCTAATCCACCGATCAACAGCCACTTGTAGGAGTGGAGGTAGCGCATAGCGAGACCGGCTGTAATACCGAATACGGTGAGAGCGACGGTCTGGGTCTGCGAAAAGTATGTGGCGTTGACGAGCGACCAGGGTTTGACGATGATGATGAACGAGTAAAGGTAGGTGTTGACAATGTAGAAGGAGATCTGTAACAGTAGGCATTACTGAAGGTTCGGTGAAAGTGGGTGTATGGAGTAACTGGGTACAGGAAAGCAGGAGGTAGAGGGGAAAGGGTACTCACGAAATCCAAGCTACCAATAAGGGCTGCACAGACAACAGTGCGGTTCATCACGAAACGACGGGCAATGACAGGAAACTTGGCAAACTTGAACTCCCAGAAGACATACATGGGGATGACGACAATACCAACGACGAGCATGGCAATCATCGAAGCTGCAAAACACAGGAAGAGAAAGTCAGCGTTCTGCATTCTCAATGTAACACCTAAACGACAAACCGTTATTCCAGCCACCCTTCGCGCTCTTGCTGAGCGTCAACGGGAGGAGGATAAGCGATACTGAGGTACCGATAAGGAGGAGACCAACGACATCGAGCTTCTCAGCAACGACGAGAATGCGTTTGAAGAATGGCTGGCCCTCGACAACGGGGGTAGTGAGTCCATTGGCAGTGACGACACCGAGCTTACGGGCCTTGCGTTCGGCCCAGAGGAGGGTGATGATCAGGGGCCCGAGTGCGACGGGAACGAGGATCGCAAACATTCCATCTATAAGACGTAAAGTCAGTTTTGGCATATTGGGTGAAAGGGTAAAGAACAGCACGTACATCCCCATCTCCACCCGGCACCAGTGATGACATTGGCTGCGATATTGGATCCAACAAAGGCGTTGATGACGAAGGGGAGTGACATCAGACCAGAAACGAGACCACGCCATTTGAGGGTGGTAATGTCGGCGATGATGATCTGGGTTAGAAGTTGGAGACCCGTATAGCCACTAGAGGTGGAAACGACGAGGGATGGAGGGAAGAAGGAACACACGAGACCAATGACGAGAAGACACATTATTCAATTTAAGAGAAAAAAGAACGAAGAACGGATTAGCGAGTGGAACGAACATAGCAAGCAAATCAACTTACACAGCATAGATAATGATTCCACCAGCGACAGTTTGGATGTTGTGGGCTGAGGCGATGACGATGTATCCAACGACATAGAAGAGGACTAGAGAGGGTTATACTCATCAGTAAATATGATATTGAGCTCGAAGACAGAAGTACTCACGGACGATCACGTAGGCAGTTCCGCGCGAGCTGACGTCGGCGATCTTAGCAATGACAGGCTTACCGCACGCAACTAGAAAGTCAAAAATGAGCACAAGGTTGACTATTGAACATCAATAATGACAAAAACACACCGATAATTGACTGAGCAACCTGTACTGGGCTGATAAGACCATGGTCTCCGAATTCGGAGGCGGCAAATGCGAGGTAGTTCCATGTCGTGGTGCCATCCAAAGAGTAGATGTAGGCAGCGAGGCCGAGACTAAAAACGACGGCAGCCATAAGTGGCATTCAAGATAAAGAGAAGAATATAACAAAAAAAAAACTGACGAGATGAACAAAAACCACTTCGAGTACTTGCCGTATACCCTATGAGTCGCCTCCACAGTTTTCACACCAGCATGGGCCACGATACCGTTGTCGTTCGAGCTGAACAGCGAGCGAGAGTCGTGGTGGTCATCGTGGTCGCGTTTCTCCCTAAGGGAGCTCGCGTCGTCGCTCGTTGCAGTGGTGGGTTGCGTCGTGACAGTGGTGGACATGGTGTGTCAGAGTCCCGTCGTCGAGGGCCGAGCAAGTAGGAAAGGAGAACTGGATGGGGGGAAAACTTGAGTTCACAGACATCCTTTCCGTGTATTGAGATCTTTTGAAGAATTCGAGGAGTTGCGCCATGTGCATTCGCTTGGAGGAGTTCACCCGCTTGAGGAGGTTAGGAAGAGAAGATGGAGCAGTCTGACTCCCGTTTGGGAATTTCACCTGATCATCTGATAAATCGCCAAGTAGCTTATCTGATAATGAAAATTTACTACACCGTTTTAATCATATCAGATTACCGGCGCCGTGGCAATCAAGGAGTAGATGGGAGTAATCTGATTACCATGGCGTGAATCTAGAGCGTACTCCGCTGGCAAATGCACAATCTGATTAGAATTTTAACATCGCAGGGGGATAATCTGATTAGCAATACCGAGTTGATCGTCCTTCTTTCCTTTCTTTAAACCATCTAATGACCAGAACTTATGTGTATGGTCAGATATACCACTTCCTCAGACTAAACGTCATTAGATAACCGTGTTCGCGGCGTGAGACTCGACTCCGCCGAATTTACGAACACTTATAAAGTGTACCGCACAAAGATCACCAAAGATTTTCGGTGCGCTTGATCGCAAACACGCCCCATCAAATCTTTGACATGAACTTTCTCTCTCTATTCATGTTTCGCGCGACCACTCTCCCGGTATCGCCACCCGCTTTTCTCTCCTTTGTTCCTCCACGTTCACTCGTAATAATTAACCCCCTTCAGTCCACTTCAGACTCATCCCCACATAGTAGTAAGTGCCTCATAGGCTCACATCCGTGCATTCGGACGCAGAGCCTCCGTCTTGGCAATATGTAGAAATGCCGATCCGTATAAGCGTATTTTCAACGCAGCGAGTCTATTCAGGTACGCGGCGCGCCGCCGGTCTAGGGCTTATTGCTCCCCTCGCTCGATCAGCTCAGTTTCCGTCTGGTTTTGTGTAAGCGCGTGAAGGACGGGAGCTCGGATAAAATTCGTGCTCGTCCGACTATAATTCAGGAACCCGTCGAATTTTTCATGTCTTGCTTTTTCAGCTTAGTGGCGGTTTATCAGCGTACGAGACGTTCGGCACAACATATATCGAATTAGTACACCCTGCGGTTGATACGCTTACAAAAGATATCATTATTTCACCGGTGTGGTTTTCGCAAACTAGAGCTTTAAAAGTAGGAGACGAACGGATGAGAACACGCGTGTAATTGACGATCAAGGGGAGGAGCATTTACCGCGTCGGGGAATACAGCAAATTGAATCCGCTTCGCGAAACTCCGCGACAGTCGAAGTGAAGCTGAAAAATGAGTTCCCGTTGAATAAAGTGCCAACTCCAGTATTAGAACTTCTCAAGAGTCTCTGATAACTCTTCTAGCAACAAATTAACTCGTCGTATTGTCTAATCAAAGAGATCATCTACAACGACTATCGAGGGAGTCGGACTTATCCTTAACTAAAGTCGTAGGAGGGTAGTTCATACTTTTAATTCAACTAGAATTACCGAAAGCGGGGAAGATAGACAGACGATGAGAGATGAACGACGGCAGAAGAGTTATTTGATAAGAGTGAAGATGAAGGAACGAAATGACGCGAGGTAGTAGTTGGTGACTGAGTTCGCAACAAGATCTCAATATCAATGAAATTTTATAAAGGAGCGGAAGGACACTCAACAGCCCTCAATGGTCAAGGCGTTGAGTCATAAATGATCATTTTTGAATAACAGTGTAAGAGCAGCAAACGAATTGCTTATAAATGAAAGGCAAAGACGAAGCTCAATATCATTCATGATGGCTATAGCTAACACAAATAGGTGCACTGCACAAGGCAAATGGTGGTACAAATGGAGGCCGTACCGAGGGTATGAGGAGTATCGATGTCGATGTCTGATGTAGAGTCGAAGGTAAGGGTCATAAACGGTCGTTACAGGTCATAACACCACCGTGCCACAGCGTTCGGTATAACGAACGCTCCTCATCGCCCAACATCCCCAACCAACCACCTCTCCCATCCACCCGGAGGCACATCCGTCTCACCCCTCGCCCACGACGATGCCCTCTGCTCCCTCAACCACAGAATCTCCTTCCTCAAATCCCACACCGTACTGACCATTCCCACCTGGTGCTGCAGCTCCCCAATACGGTTCTGCAGTTTCGAGATGCGTGCGTCCAAGGCGGTCTGACGCTCGGTGGGTGGACCAGTAAGGCCGGGGGTGGATGTGTTAGGCGTGGTGGGGATGGGTACTAGTGAGGGAGAGTGCGGGTAAGCACCAGTGTACGGCTCAGTATCGGATGGTGACAGCGGGATCGCCATGGGTGCATATGAACCATTCGCAGGCGGGGAGAGGATGATCGCCGGTGTTAATGGTGTCCTAGGCGGGAGCTGACCAGACGCAGGCGCACGAGGACCACGGGGGCCATTCATACTAGGCTGGGCTGCACCGACGTGATAAGACGCAGCGGCTCCCGATGGAAGAGGACTTGAACTACCCCCAGGCATGTTTGAAGAGTACGGCATAGGCATGTTAGGATACCCAGTGGCCACGCGCTTCGAGTTCCCTAACTCTGCCTCTGAATTGTCTGTGTACCCGTGTGAACGATTGGAGCCTTCCTCCATCCTCTCCGCTGCCCCCTCACTTGACCCCGCTTGCGAATCAGACCGCGAGGCCAGCCTATCCAGTGATGCAGGTGCACCCCGCCGCTGCACCATCATGTCCTTGTGGAATGTATGCCGTCTGGCAATCTCCCGTCTTCGATTCCTCAAGATGCAGAGAAAGATGACAAGAAGAGTTAACAGGACGGAAGCGCCGATGATACTTCCGATGATGACGGCGGTTTTGCTCTTGGGACGTGAAGAAGCGCCCGCAGGGGATAATGATGAGCTGCGTGAAGAGGGTTAGTGAAGACAGATGGGGAGGAGATATTAGCACGCACTCCTCAGGTGAGCGGGTGGGCCTGTTAGTGACGTTAGGTAATTAAGATAAGGGGCAAAGAAGAATGCTCACGACGTGGTTGCGGATGCAGACTCAGAATCGGTGGCTGTGGCCGAAGCTGACGCGCTTGCCGTAGACGTTTCATTGGGACTGGATGGAGGTTAGTGATAGCGCAGAAACAAGAGGAACGAACTCACGAATCTTCTGGTTCATCGACGTCTACATAGTCGCTCATACCGAATTGTTGCATGGTCTCACTGTGGGGTGTCGTTAGTTGTAGATTCGGCTGAATAAAGGCTGCCACGAACGTTTCGAGAGCCACCAGTTGGAATTGACTATAGAAAGATTATTCTTAATCTCAACGATGATCATTAAAATGAAACACACGCACCCAGCATCCGGAAACGTGATGTTGAACTTCCCTTTATCATCCTCCTCTCCTCCTACATCCCCTTTCTTCCCACCGATATCGATCAGGTCTTCAGACAAAGAACCAGTATAATCTTCGGGCATTGTCCTGTCCACGATGCTCACAACCCAGTGCTTGGGATCGTTCGCCTCCCGTTCCCATTTCAGTTCCGTGGGCACGCCGGCGACGATGGGCGTAGTAAGATCAAGCGTGAACGCCGTCACCGCGGGTAGAATTAGGCATAGCCTCAGGTACCTGTTGAACATCATGAAGTCAACTCATCTTCCAGCATAACCCTCGCACTTACAAAAGATTCCATTGCATATCTGCCGTCGATTTGCGTCTTTAAAACTTTCTCAAAATATTCGAAAATGATGCGTCCAGCGCGTGCGAAGAGACGAAAGAATAGCCCAGCCGGTGGGTGAGAGAGAGAGAAAGAAAGTTAGCTTTTTGCTCCCACTGGCCTGCAGTGGATGAGCTTTGCCTGAAGTGATGATGGTCGTTGCAAAGAAAGGTGCTCGACATCAGGTTTTGGGTTGGGCATGCTGCACAGCCATGATATTTGTGATGGGCGTTTGATGCATACAGCGGTGAGTTCCGGCCTGAGTGGATCACAGCAATTTGGTAGGCGTCTGTTCGCGACTGTTGACGATGGCAATGATGGCGCTGAAACGGAGAACCGGGCGTTGCTACGTTCCGGTTCCGATGATGTAAGTTAGGCATCGACGGCTCAGACAAATAGTGTGGACGTTGTTTTAAATACATCTCTCAAGCATCTCTTGCATCTTGCTAAAACGGACTTCGGGCAACAGCTCCAATGTAAGTACCCTCAACAAATTTATTATCGTACAAACACAAATCGACACCGACAATACGTATACCAGGGTAAAAAAGGACTATTCAAGGATCATACGCTCTAGGAGAAGCCCTTAAGTTTAACAAATCTAGTGTCAAACAGACATAAGACGGTAGTGCTTACCCATGATCTTCAACCAGTAAACTTTGTAACCGCCTTAGAGGCCTTAACTACCACCTTCTTGTCGAAATTAGCACTGATGTATTGTGCACGCTCCGAGGAACTGGTAACAGCATTGAAAGCTGCGGCGTGAGTAGCATTCTTGGCGTCGACAATGTACCTGAATCCGTCACCAGGCTGGTAGAAATATTCGTCAATGGGATGAACTTTGTCGCACTTCTCAGTGGCTCCAGCGACACCGCGACGACGCTTCCGGTGTGAGCCGTTAAAGAACGCAGCGGCGCTGATGGTATCGGGGACCTCGTTGATCAGGCACTCTCCTTCCTCGATGGTGACGAGGAGAATAGCGCAAATGTTACCATTCTGAGGAGAGTGAGCGCGAACTTCTGTTCCAGCTGCGACATTCTGCCAATTGTCAGTGGAGATGGATGTCCAAAGAAAATTTGGGCTTCCACAGCAGTCGTCAGCGGGGAGGGCATTACAGGAGGCACCGACATTATCGCAGCCTTCCTCATCGTAAAACTGAACGTCGACTGTCTGGCCAAGAATTCCGGTGATGAAAATCGTAATGAGGAATAAAACTTCGAACATCATTTGAAGACTTTGAGCTTGGCGAACTGTTAGAAAGGATATTAGTAAGAAACTCTTCAAACAATGTGATGTGTACTACCACGATAAGAGCTAATGAGATGAGGAAATCCTGGACGACGTCCTGCCGAGTTTATAGGCAAAATGAAGATCATATGACATTGTTTTTGAGAACTCAGAGGTGTTGGGCTGTCAAAGACGGCGTTTGGCATCCATAACCCTCTCACACTCAAGTTGGAAATTGGAATACAGTAGCTGGCGCTCAACACGCGCTTAGTGAATGCCGTATACCAAATTTCATTAAACTGATCGCAGAACTCATCCAACAACTTCTCCCACTCGGCGTTTTTAAGAACAAACGTGCCCCAATATCATATTCTTCTGCTAGTATACAAAGTCCAACAAGAAAGAATTCAAAGCACCTTATCTTGACCACGTATTTGATATGCTTACGTCATGCCACAGATCGGCACCCTGCGTATAGCTTTCTTCACTCAAATTTTTGCTTCTTTATAGAATGAACCCTGTTGACGAAGACGGTGATGATGAAGAGAGCCTTGAACTTTGTTTGAAGTCTCTTCCTGTGGCGAACTTTGGAAAGTATATTTGTAGATAGCTTTTCAAAAAAGGAAAATTTAAACTACCATGATAAATAAACTAAAGGAAACTTGGAGAATGTACTGCTGAATTTTACAGGTAATTAAAGATTATACATCAATTTTTTTATAGAAATTCAGAAGAGTAGACAATGACAGACGGCGTACGGCATCCATGATTCTCTTTACTCAAGCTGGTATACAGTCACTGGGTTGTTTAACGGTAGGACTGGGCGCGCTTCAATTTTATATTTTTGCACTAAGGTACAGAGCAAAAGTTCGTTAGTAGCATTGAATACAGAAGTATCTATAATTAGTATGATATACGAAGACTTCTATTCATAAGGGTGAGATACAACTTGCGCGTCTAGTTCATGACATTGCGATCAAATTGCGATCATGATAGGAGCCTAAGAAGGTTTCAATTAAATTGCCAATGCGCTGCTCTTGATTTATATCAAGCACCTGTCTTCAAACTTAGTTCTACCCTATGCATATGTAGAAATATATCAGGTGTCGCAGCTTAGATTAGATATGTTCCTCAAAATGTTGTTTCATACGTAGAACTCGCTAGGTTGTACTATTTCCCGAGACCCTACCTTCATTAGTGGCCATGTGGTGAGTAGTTATCGCAATTAAACCGTTGGAGTACAAAGCGCATTACGCTTCAAGTTTACGACACGTTATTTTGAACCCATGACTGACTATAATCGTAGTGGCTGAATTTTGTATTAGTACGTACTTACATCCCCTGTCTTATGCCAATATCTTTTTATAGTCTTCATCATCTTTAGTTTTTCACTTTTTTTGAGTAGCGAAGATCCAATAAAGAAAGTTTGTACCCTAGCATCAAATGGTGGAGTCACTATTACATTAGAGGCGGGATTCTTCAACCAATATACCTGACCTTGGCTATATGTTGCTTATATTAGCGGATGTTAAACTTCATTCGCGTCCTCATTGAGCGTCGTTTTTTCGATGTACCAGGCACCGAAGTGGTGATCAATTTTTTTTATAAACTTTGAGGGACAACCTAGCTGCAAGTAATCATCCATTGTTCATTATTGGAAGAAGCATAAATTTGGGTAACGAAAGCTATATATAGAGTGTCACCGGTCTGCGGTATGACGTAAAGCGTATCAAAGACGAGTACTTGTAGTGATTTGAACGTCATCTAATAAATCAACACTTGCTCTCGAACTCCATCCCACCATCTCCCAAGATACATTATACCTAAAAGATTCCCGTACAACGTAGGGAATTTTCTGACATATTATCAATGAAGCATTAATGTCAAGTTTGATGAACAGTAGTATGGATAACCAAGCCACCTACAATTACGCCTCCACAGGCACTTTTGACTCTTTCTTTCACCAACCAGGCGACGGGCATCGTTATTCCATTATACTAGCCGACAAAATAGAGACGTTCAAGAGCCTTTCTACCGATGAAAGGAAGAATTACATCACGGATAACTTCGACATTCAAACACCGGTCGCTGACACTCATACCAAGGTCACCATTAGAACTTCCGATGGGACAAAGTACAGCATTGTCTCTCCGCAGAAGTTGGATATTTATAAGAATATTGGATCAGCACAGGAAAAGCTGGTATACGTGAGGGAAAATTATGACAATAGCGTTTAAAGGATGAGAAAATAGATGTAGCAACGCTGGAATCTAGTGTCCGCAATTGCATTTGTATCATTTTTAATTTCATTGGCAGAACTACAATGACTATGAGTCTATACTCGCAGAGAGCTCATTCCTCCGTGTTTGCAATGGTACACTACCCCAAGTAACCATGTTGTATTCAAACGGAGTGTGATAAGACCCAGAGTCTCCTGAATATCTGTGGGAAGTTTACAAGTTGACGGTAACAACGGCCATTTGGAGAGCGACAGCCGTCTGAGCGAGAATGCGACCGTTGAGGGTCACACCAGTGACAAGAGTTACAGAGGTAGCTGCAAGAACGACACCATTGAACACCGAAGTAGATCCGAGAGTAACAGCATCAGATACGACCCAGACGATATTTTTGGGGAGCGCGCCTCCAGCCAGAGTGACTTGTACGCCTGACGCGGTGATGAGTGTACCAGAAATTTGGAAGATCCAGGCTGAATAAAAGGGGATTAGTCTAGGGGATCATTGTATAAGAACATACTGTAGTGACTTACTATCATCTGCCGTGCCGTTCAGCGTGAAACTGCTCAAGATATTGACACCACTTGTCCACTTGTAAAGACCAGGAGCAAATGTGAGACCGCCAATACCGCCTATAGGAATGGTTGTCAATAACACTTAACAAAACTAGAAAGTAAGTATTCACCAGCAGCAAGATTAATGCTTGTTGGGTCGGAGCGACCGGCTGCGTCATTGAATGCAGTAATCATGGAATTCGCACCGGTGGTGAGAATTGACGGCGTCGGGCTCGTATGATCAGCGGCATAGAGTGATCCTACTACCTGGATAGAGGACGCAGAGGTCCTATCAGGGCTGTTGGTAAGAGAGAATCCTGTCAAGGAGGTTGAAGCTGCTAGGCTAAGGGCAATATCTCCACCTACGTAGGTGATTTAAATTTAAGTAAATCGAGTTGAAAATTACACGAAACTAATAAACGTACTGATTGCGGAACTAATGGGCTCCTGACTTTTTCAATGTAGATCATGGGTGCAAAGGCATCAAGAATGGCCCCGCACAAAATAAATATTAAAATTTAAAAAAATCTCATTGGGACTGTTCCAAACCGGGAAATAGTATTCAATTAAGGAGACCCTTCACACTCATTAGCTAGAATATGTTCACTTGCCTTTCAACCAAAGGCGACATACTTTTAAATAATACCGGACTATGACGGCCAAGTTCCAACCCTGTCAACATTGAACAATAAAACGCTATTGCAGAGTACATTACCGACAATCATTAATTCTTTGGTCTTCCACCACGGAAAAGATGAATCATGTGCATGATATAGTTAGTACTCCGACACCAGGGGCTCAAGAAGTGACGTACGAAGCACACACTATTCGCCCATTTAATGAGAAATATGTGTTGTTCCTCAAATGGTGCTCAAACATTTAGTCCGGTCCATTCAGCCCAAGGGGCTATATCTAGAGGAACCGATTACAGAGTCCAGACGCTGTCTTTGAGTTGTCTGGGAGTTGAAGGAGCGATCCGTGACTCCCCAGAAGACCAGCTATGTCCTCAGAAGGCAAAAAACTTGCTTTCCAATCTGGAAGTTGTGCTTGAAACTCACCACTGATATCAGCAAGAACTCAACTTCAAGCGTGAGGCCATCATGGTTAGCAAAAATGCATCCAGAGACGAGTCTCCGAGTAGAGTATAAAACGAAGTTTCTGCCAATATCTCGGCGGACAATACCCACAGATATATGTCATCATCTATCGTCATCTGTGCTTTCGAACCTTGTAGCCCATCAGGACAACTTCGAAATACTGAAAAGTTCAGAAGAATCGCGGATCTTCAATTCAATCACCAATGTGTACTATCTTAGCTTGCTCTGAACAGCCCTGAGTTCTTACGCCTTACTGTCCACCATCGACAGCGTTCCACCGGTACTTTCCATTGTGCATCATGCCTGCAATACCCGCTTATAGTGCCACACCGGGCACTGGGTCATCATCATCATCTGGCTGACTGAGCGTGGAGGAGCAACCCCTGTTTTTGTAAATACGACTAAAGGAGTAAGCTATAAAGATAGGAAGAGAACTAAGAAATCAAACCAGGCGCAATAAATAGGTACGTTGAAGGGTTAACCTATCGCCAGTCATATAAAATTGTCGAGGGTCTGAACTACTATAGTAGAAGAGATGATTATGATGAGGAAGAAGAGATAAGGTGAATAACATTGAGCACCTCGCCGTTGATATGTGCTACTAACACAGTGTACAAAGTCCCGCTTTAATCTACAGGTTTGGGATTGAATATCTGACGTGTTCGTGCTGAGGTTACAGTGATACTTCATGCCCAGATGCTGATAATATTATAATACCAGGCTAGGTGATGTGTCAATCAATCTTTGCGGGAGAAGAAACCTGCCCGCTGCAGGGCCATGGTACGTACTATAATACCTGAGAAGAAGCCTTGAAAAAGACAAGACTAGGTCCGAAGACGCGTTGGCCACATGGAAGTCCGAAGGCTTGCTGATATCTCCGACATCTTCACCTAGATGGTATAGATCACGCCACGTTCATGGTGAGTAGGTGTCGCGTATGATGCCCGAAACCTGTTCAGTTACTTCAGTCCTTGCTGCAACTGCGACGCATGACATGGCGTGGCATAGTCACTAGACCGTGTTAGTTAGAGTTGTCTCGATGCATTTGGGATATGTTGAATGAGGGGTGGGAAGCTATTGATTCTTAACATTAGTTGTACTGGAAGGTACACAAAGATGATGAAGCAACACCCTGACCAGAACGCAGCCATAAGGACCCAGAGCCTCTGCTTGAATTAGAAGGCGTCTACTTGAATTAACAGGCTCATTACAGACTGTATGGACTGTCCAATTGTAAATTCCATCGAAGAGGTGAATCTTTCTCGCGTAAAATAATGTCCTGGTAGACGATGTCGACCTAGATACCGAGTAATTCACAGATTCGTATATATAAGTCTATACACTACTCAAATATCTAGAAAGAACAAAACAAAAATAAAGCAAGAGGCTTTAATGCGCTCCTAACAACCTGAGGCTTGAACTCCTAAGAAAGTGAGTACTGAGGGAAATGAACAAGAAAATTGCTCGATGGGAACCGTAGGACGAATACTAATGCGACAGATGATGAGACGAGTGCACGGCTGGAACGAAGTAGACGATGGAGAACGAAAGGAATCGATGAGAAGAATAGAGAATGAGACTATAATAGCCACCACATCTACATCAAGGTAGTACAGCGGTAAATCAACCTAAAAATACGGAATAACGTCTGGGAGCAACGTAGGAGGGTGACCTAACCAATAATAAAAAAAGAATGAAGACGTTTGGAGTTGGCGTCGACGAGATGAAATCGATTTCGCAAACAGTACGATTTTCTAGCACTTGAGCTCCCATAGAACTTGAATATATTCCAGTAATTTCGAAGTGGTTTAATGGAGGAGGATGGGATGAACAAAAGTGAGTACAGAGTATGACGTCCGAATCAGTGGGGGATTCTGAACTACTCAAACAAAAACTAAAAACCTATGTACCAGTATATCTGAAACTATGAAATAGCAAGCGAAAATAAAAATAATAAAATTTACTAAGAAGAAATAGAATGGAAACCCAAACGGTGGGGCAGGGGGATCTGCCCGGAGCTGGTCGCACGGCTCGGGATGGTAGTGGTATGGATTCGCGTAGTCTACGACACGACACGAACGCGCTATGTACGCTACGCGGTCACGTGGCTGCTCGCCTAGATCTACTGGTACATGTACCCCCCCACAACATAGCGACGTCCTCGTCGCACTCAAATCTCCTCGCCCTGCCTCCAAATCTCCTGCATCCTGCAACCCTGAGTGGACTCATCCTCCTAGTCCATGTGCCCACCTATGAGAAAGCAACGTCCGCATTGCTATAGCCTACTAGTGCTGGAACGGCTTGGCTCGGCTTCAATACCCCGGCTTAGGCCCGGCTTTGCACGGCTTAGGCTTCATAAAATCTGAAGCCCGAGCCTTGAGCCGTCATCACGGCCAGCCTGGGGTAGGATTAGGCCTGGGCTGCGGCTTGTTACTAAATATACTAAATTTGAAAGTAAAGCTATAAAATCAAATTTCATACTCAATCTCAATATAAATCCATGTATCTATGGTTCTATAGTTGACATGCGTGCAGGGTTACTTCTTGATAAGTCATCTTATCTTTGAATTGCATTTACAGCACAACCAGTTCTCTCAGTCACATTGGAAAGTACATATTTTTAGGTCCGGTGAAACTTTGATGGCGAGTAACTGAAACTATAAAATCATAGTTTAAGTTACTGCCCTCAAAATTTCAGGTCACCTGAAAATCTGTACTTTCCGATGTGATTAAGCAGTCACTAGCTTACCAACAATCAGTATCAAGAGCCGGCGGCTCAGGCCGAGGCTTACGGCCTCAAGAATTGGAAGCCCGAGCCATAGGCCGTAAAAGCCCTAATGCACGGCTTCATACGGCTTAGGCTACCCCAGCTTGGCTTGGCTCGGCTTACGGCCTGAGGCCGAGCCTTTCACAGCACTACAGCCTACTTTCTAATCCACCCAAGAGCCTGCAAAGCCAAGCTGGGATGCGAAAGACGTGGGTCGGAGTCCCAGTCCAAAATCCCAGGAGTTCTTGCTGTGAGCGGCGGTGTTTCCGAAGGTGGAAGAACTGGTGGATGGGGATTTGTACATTGGAATGGGCTGGGAATGGATGGGGCTTGTGGAAGTGGTTATTGGGTCTGGGTTTGAGCCTGCCATTGTAAATAGCCACACCGTCGATTAAGTTTCTGTAGAGTACCGAATGGATGTGTTGAACCTGAGCGAAGTGCCGAAATGTCGCGATTTGCGCAAAGTGAAGTTGTGAGTAGAGGTGGAAGCGGTGACAACATTGACATGTCCTCATCAGCCCAGCGGAACGTCGACGAAACCACTGGTTGGGGTTGAGTGCTGTTGGCTGAAGCGCCACCTGTCGTCGGTGTGTGGTGAGTGGTTGTTGGTGTGTCGAAAATGCTTGATTGCATCGAAGCATCGCAGAGGGTGGCTGTACGAATGGGTACACAGCATCCGTCTCCATGTCCTTCCATCAGGTGATCCCTATCTTGTAGCCTACGGCCGTCCAGGACGCCCTCACAATACTTGGCCTCCAGCTGATCCTCTGAAGCCTCGGCTGCTTCTACTCTCCCAGTTGCAATACCATCTGCAAAGCCCACCGAGTAACCCTCCTTCCTTCCATCCTCAATCCCTTTCTCCCTCATTGCTTTCAAAACTATCTGTATGTCCTGCTTCACCTTCAGAACTCCTTCCTTGTATCCCTGCCGTTTCACGGCCTTGTATAAAGCGGCTTCCATCGTTTGGAGCTCGCTAATTGGGCTATTTATGCTGTAGCCGGCGCGCTTGCGTTCGTCCTCGATAGCAGCTGTTGATTCGGTGTCGAAATCTGGAAACTGCTGAGTCGGCGGGGGTAGCAGTTTCGCATTTTGCTTCTTCTTCGTCATCTCGGAGGCAGATAGCAGGTGTCAGGGTATTCAGTTGACAGATGTGGACATGGTAGTAGTTCTGAGTGTTATCGACAGTTTAAATAGTGATCAGGAAGCACTGAGCAGTGATGCATTGTTAGAAAGTGCAGAGACTCAAAAAAAGCCAGAAAAAAGCGGTGGTAAGCTGAGCTATCTGGTCCGTAGTGCGGCAGGTAAGAATTGCGCTGTTGTCACCAGATGGGGCAGGGGGATCTGCCCGGAGCTGGTCGCATGGCTCGGGATGGTAGTGGTATGGATTCGCGTAGTCTACAACATGACACGAATGCGCTATGTACGCTACGCGGTCACGTGGCTGCTCGCCTAGATCTACTGGCACAACGGCTGTAGAAGCCACAATTTCTCATGAGACTGTATTGATCCACAGGAATGCAGGTAGCGGATACTGGGTGCTGCATTGCATTTTCTTCTATTTCAAACAAGTAACTTGATGTCTTGAAATGTTAAAATGGTAATCAAGCCCAAAATAGCTTACAGCTGTTTCAGCTAACTCGGAATTGATAGACCAGATCCCACTTTTTTTCACTGTAGAAATCATGTTTACTTTTGGAGCTGAATAAACAAATGTGCCCCACTTAGCTTAACCAAAAGGGTCAACTACCAGTGCCAAGCCTGCTGTGTTGCTCCTCATTGGCCTCACCATCAGATGGTTTTAGTTAGACTCGGAATTAAGTGGAGCACTTTTATTTGTCCAGCTCCAGAAGTAAACACAATTTCTACAGTGAAAGAAAGTGAAGCCTGGTCTATTGTTTCCAAGTTAGCTGTTAGAAATGATTAGACCAATTTGACCATTGTTCTTGTTGATGGATCTTATTTACTTTTGGAGCGATCCAAACAAAGCCCCAGACTAAGTGGATCGAGCGTCGTTAACTGGTGGTGTGCAGGTGGAGACAAAATAAAGTAGCTGTTTTTGTTAACTTTTTAACTTTTTTCCGCGGTTATCAAACCACTTTAACTTGAAATATATTTCTCACGCTTGACACAATTAATTTTTAACTTGTACTGCAACATGCTTCATAGGATTATGTATTTAATTTGTTGGCTCATCTATATCTTGTATTAATAAATGAGCACCCCATTCCCCCTTCTAAATTTATCTACACCATACGGTGAATGTCATTGACTTAAACAACAATCATATTTCCCTCATCAACAACATAATACCACTTTTGCTGCCTAGCAAGATGTGTTATTAATATATTGTGAGTTCTAAAATTCTACTTATCTCTTTGTTACTGCTCTTTCCAGTATTAAATCATCCACAATAAAAATATGACAACTTGACTTCTTTTTTAATAAGACATCATGATGGTAGTAAGTTTATCTATGGACTGTATTAATTCCATACTGACCATGTAAATTTCTTTATAGTCTTTTGAACAGTTAATAGCTGCATTAATTCTACATTGAGCATGTACACTTCCCTGTGGTCTTTCTAACGTTCTACAGGCGGTATGAATTCTACACTGACCATGTATGCTTTCTTACAGTCTTTTTAACAGCATATAGGCTGTATTAAATTTATACTGACCATGTAAGCATTCTTATATTCTTTTTAATGGCCTATTAGCTGTATTAATTACATATTGACCTTGTAATTTTTCTTATAGTCATTTGAACGGTCTATTGACTGTATTAATTCTATACTATTGACCCATGCCACCTTGTTATATTTTTTTGAAAAGTTTACAGGCCATATTAATTATATATTGACCTTGTAAGTTTTCTGAGAGTCATTTGATTGTTCTATTGAATATTGTTGATCTAGACACTGGCTGTAGGTAGGAATATACAGCTAGTTAATACCTATAAAACCTGTGTATCTAGAAAACAAAAGAAATAAAATGCAAGTGGCCTCACTTTATTCCTAACAACCTGGGGCTTGTACTGCTAAGAGAGTGACAAAGTACTGAAGGAAATGGATGGGAAAATGATGCGATGGGAACTGTAGGGTGAGGGATGAGGAGCTGACTGACTGGTAGGTGGATGGATAAGGAGACAAGTGCACAATGGGCACGACACAGGTGCTTCAGTAGTCTTTTGACTGGTCTATAACTTCTATAATGACCTGTAACTCTCATTAACTTGTATTAACTTTTTCTAACTTGTATTAACTTTCAAGTTAACCTGAAGCTAAATTGTTAACTTTTAGTAGCTTTTAACTTTTCAGCATCATTAATTTGACTTGCATTCTATGCAGGTCTGGATAGAGATGAAATAGACCAGACTGACTAGCACACTTTAAAATTTACTCACTAATCTGTATAAATCAAACTTATCTGAGTTTCTAAGTATAACTTCATGCTTGCTAGAATATTATAAAACTCACAACCAATACACTTTTATATGTTCTAAAGGTGTATTTAAGTGATATAATGTTACACTAGCCAGATAACTAATGTGATTTGTATACTAATTACTAAATCTGTGTAATTGAAGCCTGAATGATTTAATAAGAGTTCAATATTCATAATAAATGGAAAATTGATCACTTATGCACAATAAACATTGCCTAGAGGTTTCATGATGCTTATATTTGTCTGAGTGTAATATTCACCCAGTAACTTATGCTTTAATCACTAAATATACATAAATAAGCCAACATAGGTCCCTAGAAGTTCAATTGCCACCAAAAAATGTACAATCCACTTTTAATTGGTCACAGACATGACTTAGAGCATTAAAATGACTATTATTACTGACAGTGTGCAGTATTAATGGCCATTTTAGCCACTTACATGTTCAAGTTAATAAGTCAAAATTAGCTTTAACTGTAACTTTTTTTAACTTTAACTTGACCAATTTAACTTTTACTGCCAAAGTTAAAGTAAAGTTAAATTAGTAGGGGAAAAGTTAATTTTCAAGTTAATGGGGCGAAATTAACTTTAACTTGACCAATTTAACTTTCACTGCCAAAGCTATAGTAAAGTTAAATTAGTAAGGGAAAAGTTAATTAAAAAAGTTAAATTGTTAATCATCGTGCAGGTGGGCACTGGCCTGTGGGCCTGTGGCTCACTTAGCTCCGAGTCATGGCGGTGACTTGAAATTTTTAGTTCCTTCAAAGAACGGCTACAAAAACAGAGGAATTTTCATATATTTGTGCAGTATAACTGTCATTTGTCGAGGACGATAGAGGACAAATCTCAGTAACGCAGGCTTTGGACGGCCCATCTTAGGCGGTAAGTGCAAAATGAAGAAGCGTGGTGGTTTGTTTGGATCGCTCCAAAAGTAAATAAGATCCATCAACAAGAACGATGGTCGAATTGGTCTAATCATTTCTAAACAGCTGTATTCCGCGATCGAATCTATCGTTCTGAGTTCGAACAAAGGTTCCGAATCATTTTAAAGGTTCCTGATGCTTTCCGCAACGTCCCAGATGATTCCCTAGTCAAAAATAGACATACTGTACTTGATTTAGGCGTGCCAGGTTCGAATTTCCGAGTACAGAGCCGAGTGAGGCTCGTCAAGGAAAAAAAAAAAAAAAAAATTCTGCGAGCAAAATAATCAGCATCATACTGGGAGAGAGAATGTGTGCACTAGTCCAACATCTATCGCAGCAGCAGCACCGTCTTCCCGTCTTGATTCAGCGCCTTAAGTACCTCAATCCCTTGTTACACTGACTGAGGTCTATACATTTCTGACTTATATTATGTCAATACTTTACTAACATTATCCTAGACTTATACATTCCGTTGTTACTCTAACTGAGACTTACTTATTCCAATGTGGCAGCAATCGATGAAACTACTAGTACCTCAAAATACATGAAGGCTCTGGTGCCAGATTATGTTACTGCAGGTGGACTTCTTTGCAGTATCGGGTCAGCCTGGAACGATAAGTATATACGATAGAAACTTAGATGGTTCCGTTGGATACGAGCATACTGCCGTATGAACGGTGACGCAAATAAGCAACGGCCGTGAGGGTGCCTGATTGGTGATGGAAAGGTCGATGAACGTGTCATAGCACTTGCGATAATACGTACACAATCAACAAAACGGAACGCCATTAATGAGCCACACGCGTAAGATGTATACGACAATAGAAACGGCGCAGATAGAGATAGAAATAGCGATGAAGGCGGTTGGCTGCTCCAGAGCCGATGGTAATTCTAAAGACGCCAACAATTGAAGAGCCTCTACCGATCTCTTCTCTTCGTACTCCATCTTCTCCCTTTCTAGCACCGTCATTTAGCCTTGGTCCTCCTAAACATCCGTCAATTCGTTCCTGACACCCATCCGATGCTGACTGGTGGATCTCGTGTGTATAGAACGAGGGTTAGAACGGACCAAGGGGCGAGGGAATAGCTAGTACACGCAATGGCAATGGTGCGGAAAGAGAGGGTACTACTGGAGACGAATATGTTTTTGCTCCTGAAAGCACAAAGAGATTACTGCTAGAACTAAAATGGCGGTGTGGTCGGAAAGGACCCCAAACCTACATGCTCAGTGATTGGCCAATTAGGACTTGCACTGACGCAGCAACAATCCTCAGACCACTGTCTCTTTATCTATCGTCACATTAGTTTCCTGTATTTCATTCCACGTGTCCCAACGAAAGTAGCTAGAGACGACAAAGCAGCCGTGCATGCGGGCAGTGAATGGTGATTGAGCAAGGAAGAGGCGATATCACAGCTGTTGGCGAAGGCAGGGTGGTAACTGGAAGTGGGAAGTTGGAGTACGTGATGACGGGAAGCTACCTGACAGAGGCAAAGGCGAGGATAGCGCTAAAGAGGCATTGGATATATCGGTATCATGGAAGGCGACATTGATGCCTTTGAGACCACTGCTGTCAATGTCGATGAGGGTCGCAGCGCCTAGTATAATGCATAACGAGGCCTTCTGTTCTCTACTCAGTCCTAAGCGCCATCCACGCCCATACTGCACGTCCTCGTTGCATCTCTAAACGTATTTGTCGTCCCCCTATTTAACACTGGTGAATGCGAGCAAGTAGCTGGTGGGCGCGGAAGCAGCTCGTAGGGACGATATAAGAGCCAGTGGGGACACTAAAACGAGCTGTCATAGATAATGACAATGTTGTTGCTGGAAACGATGGTAATACAAGTGGAGACAACTGGCGTTATGGTGCCAGAGATAGTGGTAGCATTGCAAAGGACAGCGGTGTCACTAAGGACGAGAATGCAGATGAAGCTTAGTGTATTGGAAGAACGCCGAACGACGGCATATTGTCCTTCACTTCACTTCTTCCAGTACCTTCCGCCCCCACCGTACACGTTCCTATGCTCTGTCTCTAATCTCGTTCCGCTCCTCCCTATGCCACCAGTAGTTCCCCCATTCGCCTTCGCGATTCTATCTATTAGCTCAATTTCTGTCCCATCCACACATCAAAGCACGGCATTATTTCCGCAGCCCAATTCACCCTCGCTAGCACTGATATGCGTCTTGAGGTAACGGCTGTTGCTGTACTTGTCGTTCACATGAAGGAAGAAGGCTACCCAAGAAGCTGCAGCTGCAGGCGAGCATGGAGAGGAGAATAAAACTGGTGGGGCGAATGGGTGGTGCGATACGCCAGGGCAATAGGACAGGGACCGACAAAGACGGTACTGGGCACGCAGAGACAGCTGTTAGCTCTTGGTCAGTTAATCGCGCTCATGAAAAATTACTGACCTTTTCCATTAGAGACGGACATATAAGGATTCGTCAGCAGAAGCAGTAGTCATGACTTGACTAAACATGTCAAGAGCTCCATCTTGAGCTTGCCTGGTGTTTGCAGAATGGATAAGAGTTGTGCTTTGGCATTGTGGTAGAGAGTTAGGGATCCGTGGGATGTATTGATGACTGGTTATACATTCCATGTGGGAAGAACGATGTTCCTCGACGAGTAAGAGCAAGGAAACGCATATCAGCAGTGGAGGTTAAGTGTGAAGTAGCGACTGAAGAGGAAATCGAACACGAGCTAGCATCGGGATCAAGAAAGCCGGCGGCATCCGAAGTAAACAAAGATACACTTGGGCTTAATGCTCGAAGCTCGTTTCATGAGCAACACAAGCTCCTAGGCTTGTAGAGGCAACTGACATCTATTGAAGAAAGATTACTCCAAGCTCAACATAAGTTCTAGAAATATTGGATCGCTTCAGGTAACTTGGTGGGAAAGTAAGGATATCTATCTTCGCATAGAGTTTACTTTTGCATTTTTTTTGGCCGGGGATGCATTCCGATTTCCAAGATCTGGGATGTGCTTGTTATCGCGGAGAAGCAGAATTACATTGAAGAAGGAACTTGAAGAGACGTTAACATATCTAAGTACACATGCAAGTCAATACATGGCTCCAGGACATGCAGCTCAACCTTCCAAGGAACAGAGAAAGAGGAAAGAAAAACTACAACAATATCATGAAGCACGCCCTACCGATTGAAGCATTATGACCTTTTTTTTGGCCTGTAGAGATACAGTTGCCAGAATTGTGTGAAACAGTGTACCGAGAACATATCGTTATCATAGACAGTGATGATACTGATTCCCCACGTGGACTGGGGATACCTGTTGTCTCGGCCTTAGTAGTGAATCCTCGGTCGTCGTCGGAATCATGCTGCAACAACTCCCGAATGACATACATTCCTTCTGTACAGAATGTTAATTCGTCAGTAGCTCACTGCCTCTGCACGATAACTATCTGGGAATAGAGCTGAATATTCCTTAAAAAGCTTTGGTTACAACTTATTAAACCGATTTTGAAAGTGCTGGAACTCAAGGCGAGCGATTAACGTGACTAACGGGTGGCACATTTGAATCAAAATTCCATATAAACTAGTAGTACAAAAGTCTCCGACTTGCTTGTTCACGGCTAGATTTAACATAGCATGGTGCTAGTCACGACGACTGCCACGAAAAGCAGCAGTGCTTCCCCATAATCCTTTACCCGCGAATCTGTAATCAGCAGCAACTAACTGGCCACCACAAATAACAGACTGGGTGCCTGGTAGTGACATAAATTGTTAATAATGACATATTGCTGAAAGTAGATAGTGTTAATCACCTTCAAACTTGAAAGGCCAGATACAGACAATGAGGTGCGTGATTAGCATGAGCATAGAAGCGACAGTATTAAACTCACGAATGCAGCTTCAGTAGGGTAATAGACGCCACTCTTTGGAGGCCGTACAATAGTGATGTAAACCCGATCTTTGCGTTGCTGAATGTAGAATGCAAATACTTCATCCTCTCGGACATCCATCAGGTTAATATTCCAAAAATATTTTATTCCTTGGCTTGTAGTGTCACGAGTATAGTCTACATCCATTTGTCAAACAGATACGAGCATTTTAGAAGTATGAATTACATACCAGTGCCTGGCCTTGCCACACCAGCAAACCAGAAATCAGCAGGCATGCCGGGGAGCTCCAGAGCTACGGTGGTAGACCAGTTTATGTAGGCCGTGGGACCTCTAGTCACACACTGGCAGTTGTCGAACTTCAGGTTTTGCTGAATATACTCAACGCTGAGAGTGTCGGCTTCAGCAGCCTCAACCAGTTTTTGGTGAATTTCGGAAACTGTTTGGTCAATATCGGGGGTGGACATCGCTGTGAGAGTAAAGGCGTCTTGACTACTGATCGGTAATGCGATGTGGTCGAGTCTTATATACATTCCTGTAAGTGTTTACGTTTGTAGTTGGTAGTGTGCAAGTCAATCGTAACACTCACTAGACCTCCTTCCGGATTGACAAGGTATTCACAGCACTATTATGTCACAATCAAAGGGTACCAAATCAAGCACTTTGCGATGTGCCATGAGGCCTGTATTCAATGTTACCAAAAACGTTAACCAGGTACACCAAAGTTTCGGTACTTTATTCAAACGTATGGATTCAACTAATCATTGTATGCAAAGACTTCTAAGGAGAAAATCATAGACGCTTCATCAGCCGCCCCAAAACCATCCGCAAATAGTGTTGATTCAATCAAAAGTGCTGCATTCGGTACCTGAGAAGACAAATTCAAACACTTTATCAGCTGCTAAGCCACTTGTAAATAGTCAGTTCAATCTTATACATTGTATTTGATGCATTCGACAGCAGGTGTAAGTATTTCATTAGCCACTCCAAGCCATCCGCAAGCGGTGTCAATTCAATCTTTATTTAGCGCTGCATTTAACGCCTGAGAAGACAAACATTCATCAAGTCACCCCAAAGCTATTCATAAACTGTGTCAATTCAATCTTCAGCGCTAACAAAGAAAATTTGAGGTGCCTGCCAGCGTCTTCTATGTTTAGATTTATCGCTTCTCAAGCGGACGATCTCTGTTAGAAGCATAGACAAGCTATCATACTTGTCCTTGTGATTTAAGATTTACTAAAAAATTATTTTGTAGGGTGTGTCCATTGAAATTGAAATCAAAACTCCTTTCAGTAGATGGTGATATCGACAATGTCACGCAAAAAAACAACGCATATTTTGATAATTCCATTCATCGATTCCAATAACTAGACAGAGGAGTGTTTAAGATACAGAGCAATCGAGAACTTAAATTTGTCAAGAGATTGATTATAAGATACAACAAAGATTCGTTCCTCTTAATCCAAACACAGCACTAGATCTTATAAAGAAAATTTAAAAGATAAAAGGCATATACAAATAGCAACAGCACTTTCGTCAGAGAATGAGAACAAATTTTTTTCAGTGCGAATAAACCGTATTAGTGTACTGGAAAAATATTCAGCCCATACAGCAACCCCGACTCCACCGTGGACGAGCTCCAAAATTTGTCCAGGCACGAATCTTTGGCAGCTGGCTTATAGTCATGAGTCTCATGGCGAGTATCGTCTGACCAACTATAGCGACGGGATGCTGGTGAAGAAAATGATATTGGCTATTTCTGGCGCTGGTGAGTAATCCGTGTCTTCCTGCTTGATGTTCCATAACTTCGTCATCAGACATCGGGGGTGGATTTTCTGGGCTGCAGGCAGGGCATAGTGCGCCTTCTCACTGAGAATTATCAGAATAGGCTATAGAAAGACTGAAAGAGTAGATTACTTATCAGAAACTGAATCCAGAAGTTCACCATGACAGTGAATATCAGAACATCTATGGCAGGCAGGGCAGAAGAATACAGTTAATGAAAGGAAGTCAAAAACTTTACAGGTACCATCGTTGGCCGACTGCTGTATAGGGAAGCTTTCCAGAACACAGAATACATGCCAGCTCCAATTCTACCAACATTAACTGTGCGAGCGGTGAAACGCGGACCATGTTTCACAACTATCCCAAAGGCGACCTAGAGAATATGATGAACTCAGTGGATCACTGACGACGTATGGAATGGTAAGGAATAGGGGACAAAAAAGACGAGGTATGAAAGTATGAAATGGGTGAGGCGACATTAGGTATTCCAGAGATGAAATAGGGTATCCAGAGAATCTGTCACACGTGAACAAAATATGATTGCTTATAGCAGTAGCAATCGTTCATGAGCTGTGCTTGTGTAGCGCCGTAGAAGATCCACACTACCCGCTCCGAGTGACATCAAAGTATGACGGAGAAGACGAACGAGAATAGTATTTGGTCTTTGCGTGAAGACGACGACGGATTCAGTGGAAGGGACGATTAGATAAGAGGAAGTCGATGTGTGTGCAGATATGGATTCCGGAGACGCTTGTGAAGATGACGTTGGGATTTGCCTGCCTAACATCTTGAAGCAGAAACCTCGAAGACGAGTACGCTTACCAGGAAAAGAGACTGCAGGCATAAAGGTTTACTGAGATGGGCCATATTAATCACCCTATCATAACCGTCTCAATAGACATCGGTGTAGACGGTGTGGCAGTGTAGGCTAGCAGATAAGATAAGCGTACACATAGATTAGGGTACATATACACACTAGACAGCCTAGACATCCGGCGGCTGTGCGAGCCAAGTGGCAGAGGTGGCCGCTGGGGGGGACGACTATTTCACTGTATTATGAGCGCTCGGTTATCTCCGCCTGCTCTAGTGGATATTTGCATATACGTAAATATTAGAGTTGATATTGTCAGTCGGGTGGAGGTATAATTGTCGAGATGAATGTTGAAGATGGACGTAGACGTTGAGAATAACTAAAAAGGGGAGAGAAAAAAAAATGAATCAGCGCCATCACTTAAATCCAGCATGAAAAAAAGCACTTCCAAAAGAACTGTAGGCCCAGAGAGCCTCGAGATCTGACGGCGACGACAGTATCCATCCTTATCATGGCACCATAGACGGAAGACGACTTAGGTAAGTATGAGGAAATTGGAGAGGAATGAGTCGGAATGTACCCACAAATATCGACGATGGAGGACTAGGAGGAGCTTCAGCGACAAGGAAATACAACCCATAGTGGATACAGTGCTCTTATTTCATTTTTGGAACGCAGTGTTTCGGGATATTCGATACATTGAAGATATTGACCCGATCCTAAGATTAAGTGTCGCAAACTGTCGAAGGAGTTTAATAGCTAGTTGGTAGGCCTCCAAAACTGAATCATGTATGCCATTGACGTGGTGGGCCCCCTCACATGCTGCATTAAAATTTTTCCACAGGTATCCTAAACAAGAAGTAGCACCACACCGAAATCAGGAGACTGCATCATCTAAGTATATTGGTAAAGAAGTAATTTCTGCGATAATGAGAAGTGAAATTGACCTTCTATGCTGACCCCTTACTGGAGAATGAAGAAGAACGACCGAGAGACTGGACAGGCTTGTGAGATTCGATGACTTTGGCTTGCATATAATGTTTATTGAAGTAGTCACACAGTTGATTCTTTCAAGTCTCAAGAAACTTTAAAAGGTCGACATCATACACATAGTCCTCCATGACACCTTGATATGAAATACAAGGGTCAAGAACTGTTATGATATCATAGTATACTCCGTAGATAGACGTTAAATTTTTCTCTTTTCCTTTGTAATTTTATCCCACAATCAAACTACAAAGTTCAAGTTTGTTTCAAGTAAATGTTTATGACAAACAATATAAAAAAGCTTGGCATTGAAGAAGACTATTTGAGAACATGATTCAACGAATAAAAGAATGTTCTAATACTGTCTGGAAGCATAAAGAATATTCTTGAATCAAGCAAGTAGATAGATATAAAACTTGTACTATTAAGCAACGTCTTTGTACTGCCTCATTGAAAGACTTCAACGAATAAAGCTTCGTGCTATCGTTAAGTTCACTATTTCGTAGAACGCTAAAGCTAAACGCTAGCGCTCTTGTCGATTACTGAATACCTTACGGTATCTAATTGGTGGTAGCTCGTGGTACTTTTTCGATCTCTTACACTTTGGAAAGTGATCCTATCTTCTCATTCTCTTATCTTTACTGACATACAACTCAGGTTGTATTTTCTTTATCTACGATTGGACTACTGACTACGTGTGTATTCACAGGAATACACCAACGTTCGATCTTCGCACAGATCTTAACAAGAACTAATATTGATAGTTTAGGTATTTGTTTTTATAAAAAATTCAGTCACTTACGAGCTGCCTATGTATAAAAAGGTGATTGGTCAAGGTGATTGGTCAAAGCGATAGTAGTAATCACTTAACTTTATATGTGCATTAATGAGCCCTGTTCTAATCGATGGTAATATTGTGTCGGGGAGGGTGGTAATAGTTGTCTGAAGATGCTCTTGAAGCCCTCGAAAGATAGCGTGCGCTGTAGAGAGCATGGGGTCTTTTGTTTCCGACATTTCAGTGGTGGCAAAACGGAAGTCTTTAAGCCACCCAGCCACCTGCGATATCAGAACCCCATTCCTCGTCATTAAGTTCCAGCGCACAGAATCACAAACACGTTGCAATATTCATGTTTCACTCGTGCGCAGAATCGGAGACGCGTCGCCAAGCACATGTAACCTCAATCCGCTGACGCGCAGAATCAGAGGCGCATCACAAAACCCGTATTATCGTACTACAAACGTTACGGCCGTAATCACACGGCTTTTACGGCAATTTCCGTACCATTGCCGCGCCGTGGACCAGCCTCACTCTCCCCTCACGAATCCGACACGTTACGGTTTCGGTGTCGACCTAGGCACCGGCTAGTAGGTAGGAATATCTAGAATAATCCTAGAATAGCTGTATACCTAGAAAACAGAGAATAATATTGCGAGGTGGCCTCACTTCGGTCCTAACAATCTAGGAATGGGACTGCTAAGAGAGTGACGAAGTACTGAGGAGAATGGAATGAAAAATAGCGCGATTGGAACTGGAGGACAAGGGCTGAGGGACTTGCTGACTGATAGATGGACAGAGAGGACGACGAGTGCCCGACGGGCACGACAGAGACGATTGATGAGGAGAAGACTGCTAGAGGAAACGCTAAAATAGTTGCCCGATCGCAACTAAAATAGCTCGACGATGAGAGCGCGGTAAAATACGAAACAAAGACGGGGAGAGACGTAGTAAGCTGATCTAAATGAAGCAAAAATATAGGAGTCTATTGGAGTTGTTGTCGTCGAGAGCGTCGCGATTTAGTGAGGAGGTCGAGTTACCGAGCAACTGAGATCCAAGAACTCGAATTTATTTCGTAAAATCGAAGTAGGAGACTGTAGAGGGTAGCTATTGAGTACAGGGAGTAGGGAGGGGATGTAGGATACTCTGAACTAATGAACTACGAAGAAAAACTAAGGCATTTAAGTATGTAGAAAAGTCTCAACAAAAAGAAGTAAAGTAGAAGTAAAATGTACAAAAATGAAGTAAAAATGGAAACATAAGCGGCTGTAGATACCAGACTCGCTCATGGGACTCGATTTATGTGGATAGAACTACTCCTATGTCTAATAAATACTTAGATTGTCTAAAAAAAATGAGAAAATACGAATCAAATCAAAGAAAATGAAGTATTTTGCGATGACATCTGTTGTTCCGAGCTCAAATAACGTTTCCGGATCACTCTGAAGCTTCTTGATGCGTCCCGATCCTTCCCCGACGATCCCTGGTCGAAAATGGATATACTGAAGTCGATTTAGCGGCGGCAGGACCGAGTTTCCGAGTACAGAGCCGTGCGAGGCTCGTCATCGGCGTGCAGCCCTAATTGAAGCTTGTGTACTGAAGAGCAATTGAGGTTGATCTTTTGAGTTTCACCACTTAATTGAGCACATTTTACCTTTCAGCATCAATAATTACAAGAAAGCGGGGTCAATGAACAAAAAATGAGGCAGAACGGAGGAGTAAGCAAGGTCTTCGAGATATGTACCAAACCAAAGGAAAGCATCGATGTGTCCTTATTTGGTTCAGACGTCACCAGCAATCTCATTCTGGTGTGTTCGACTTCCTGCTCTCCTTCGCCCCCTCTTTGCACTGGAACGTCTGCTGCCCAGGCCTGTTTTCCTGTCTCTGATTTATCACAAGTCACCAACATGCATACACACGTCAAACACACGTGTGCATGCATTACAAATCCTGAAGCTCATCACTCCCTTGATTCTCTGCATGCACACAAGCACCACCCTCCGAGCTGAAGGTCCGGCAGTTTTGAACGATATGGTTGAAAATCCGAGCTGATGCAGCTGTAGATTGTGGTTGGAAAGTTGGGATTAAGCTCTGTAGTGGAACAGTTTTCGCAGTTCACGATCAATTAGATTTGGTGCGTCTCCACTCCCAGCTCTCGCTCGTGGTGTGGTCCTGACACCCTCTCTCCATTTCCAGACAGCCTGTCTATGCTCTTCTACCTTTGGAACAACCTCATAAATTCACTAGTCATCATCATAGATGTTGTTCAACTATGGGTTTCGAAATTGCACAGCTCAAATCAGCCTGTCTCGAAGACAATTCATGTATTGTTAATTGGATCGGAGTGAACGTTAGTATCTTCCCAACCCACCTTGTATCTGCCGCCCTAAATCTCTGGTCCTTCAAATCTTCTGCCCTACCTTTCCTCTGCTGTATTTGACACCCGACCTTGCAGTACTTCAATTCACGTCACACCCAGCATAAAGTAGGCGCTCCCTTTGTACCGGCAATCTTACCCGATCTATGTTCGTACCACGAGCCTCGTCGCCTCCGAGCCACATAGAACCTGTTCCCTGCCCTCAGCATGCCACCGCTAGCCCCTACCCAATCGCCACATACGTCTGTATTTGGCATCCTGGTCAATTTCGTCTTCGCCTGCCCGGACATATGTGGTAGAGTCTCGTCCATCTCTGATGCCTCCTCTTTCCTCGCCCCAGCATCCAATCTCAAACTATGGCGTCGATCACCACCCGGATGACAGCCGACGCCGACTCCTGTACACACCCCAGCGGTCGACAATTCAATCCCAGTGGAGAGCCTGAAGCCACTATCCTACAGTAATACATGCATGTGGTGGGATGATAGCTTGTGTTTGACTGTGGTTTGACTGTATCAAGTAGGGGGCAGGTGTGGGCCTAGTGGATGCGAGAAACAAGTTACAAGCACGTTATTCAGCGTAGGACAGAAGAGAAGGTACAATATCTCAAACGAGATAGGGTACAGATGGTGGGCTTATGATTGCAGCCAAACGATAATATACTCACCAATTCCAGCCAACGCTTCCATTTTTAGTTTCACTCACATCATTGCACCCCTGCTATGCGGTCATCGTTGATTGGTCATCGCGAAAGATCGAGGGCTGTATCCGCGCATGCACCATGTTAAACACTCTTCTAGCAGGATCACATGTCCACCCGCTGCTTGGTATCTTTGACACCGTCATCAGCAGCAGCTTCACTATTGCTTTCCAAGGAAGAAGCATTTCCTTCACCAACGTCAACCGTCGCCATCAGCTTCAGCAGCATTCTCATTATTTCCTCTATAGTATCATTGCCTAGCGTCTCCGCCAACTATTGACCCAGCTCTTTCTTAACTGCACCATTAACTTCTTCTCCGCTAGCATTATCTGCGTCTCCTCCGGCCACATTCACGTCTTCACTAAGTTTTTCCGTGCCTTCCGCTACTATCTTGCTGTAACTAACTACTTTGTGCCAGTGGATGGCTACGCCAACAATGCTCCACATGTTTGCCAGCCGCATTTTTGCCTGCCACCTGCTACTTTCTTCGTAGTTGCGGATGATACGACTACGACGATATCGTCAGCTCCTTGACTCTTAACAGAGCTGTTTGATGTAATGATCTGGCGATTGAACGACCAGACGGAAGTGGGAGAACAAAGGCGAAGAGTCGGAAGTGAATAACAAAGCTCGCGTGAACACCGAACTCTGCTTAATATGTATATTGTTAACCCACGATTCCAGTGGTATTGTATATTCAACTTCTACCTTCTGTTCCCAGAGCTGGCCTGTGTGAAAAAGAACAGCAGAATAGCACTACAGGGAAAGCAATACCTCCTGAATAAACTTTCAAAGTTGAAGCACTTGGACGAGTAAACCTCTAGTCGTAGAGGAGTTGTTAAATTCCCCATGCCATTTGCATACCCGTAAGAATATTAGCTCAAGTGTCTTGCAGACGTGCCATGGGACATGTATCGAACGTTACTAAAAACATTGAGCAGACACACCAAAGTTATGGCACCTTATTAAATTTATGCGTTCAGCTGACTTATTTCTATTCATCTAATACAAGTGACATAACTCTTGGAGGAATAGTAATACCCGTTAGACCTCTTCCAACCTGACGAGACCGTTCACATTTGCTGTTCCTGTCACAATAAAAGGGCCGAGATTGCTTGCAACAGGGGTGGCAATCATCTTGGCGACTGAGGCGATATCGCCTGGATCTGATGTTGCTAATTATGGAGAGACCCTCATTT
Source organism: Crucibulum laeve (assembly GCA_004379715.1). Lineage (NCBI taxonomy): Eukaryota > Fungi > Basidiomycota > Agaricomycetes > Agaricales > Nidulariaceae > Crucibulum > Crucibulum laeve. Next base: position 72,684 of record ML213639.1, read on the forward strand.
CAGTCTCAAGCGCTGCATTTGACGTCTAAGAAGACAAAGATGTATTCTTCATCTGCCACTCCAAAGCCATTCGCAAAATGACAATTCAATCTTCAGCGCTACATTCGACGCCTAAGAGAGACATATACGCTTGATCAGCCACTCCAAAACCATTAGTAAACTTTTGAACTTCAGCGCTACGAACATATTCTCCGGGTGTCAGGTGGCTTTAATATTTACAACTATTGCTCCTAAAGCGGATAATCTTTGTTTGAAACAAAACAGGTATTTGAGATAACACTTCTTATTAAGAATTTATTTCCAAGATGCATTCATTGAAGTCTATATTCATTTTCTGTAGATGCTCTTGATGAATCAACTTCAGTAACTACTCAGAGTAGTTTTTTCACACACACAACAATCGGGAACTAGAATTTCTGATTATAGAATATAACAGAGACTTACCACTACTAACCTAAATCCAGGGACCAGAAGCAATCTAATAAGAAGCTTTGAAATATGAAAAGTAATATTTAAACAGCGACAACATCTTGATACCAGCAAGGACAATTCATTTTGGCCAGGAGAAAATGACGCGGGTGCCGCGGTTTGGCCACACGAGTGAGTCAATCAAAATAAGGGAAAGCTTCCCAAGCATTCCTTACTTTTAAATATTACTCCTACCTGTTCGAATCGATTTTAATTTGTCGTTAGAAGATAAAAGGCGTGGATAAGGAGACTGAATCAAGTACTTTTCTTGATTAACTTAAAGGCACTGAAGCCATTATTCATTCCTACAGCGCTTCTCGCTGCTGCGGGGCGCTTTATGAGTGTCAGCTGCCACTGTTTACAGGCGGAGATGAATATATAGTCGTGCGTCCCTTCCATGTTTGAGGCTTCGCTTGAGAAATGAGAAATGGGCCTTAATGACAAACTGCACAAGCTGTCTGTTTTGGCGTCGGATGTAGAGAGCAACTTGGGACAGATGGAGATTTCAAGAGAATAGGAAATTCGTAGGCGCCGTTCACTTCTCCATAAGTAAAGCATTCGCAACTGCACTTTGAATTTGGAAATTTGTATAATCGGCATCTATCCTACCATGAGCCAACTTGAAACTACCCCTCGTACCGAGTACATTATCCGATTGAAGGATAATGTTGATATGGAACGGCTTATCAAAAGGTTCAACGATGAGCATAATCAGGATGATCAGATTAACCACGAGGTCGTTCATAAATGGGATCCGGAGTTCGCAAACGCATATGTCGGCAAGTTAATTCCTAATAATCATAAAATTCCGCTGGTTTAAAATTTAATCCTAGGAGTGCTTAGCCCCACTGTTCTTGCACTCTTGGAGAATCATAAAGATCTAGAATATATATCCGAAAATAGTGCCATAGTCGACGGCGAGATCGTTAACCAGAAGTGCCCATTTCGTCTACCACACTATTCATTACTGACGTGAATATTAGGGATGAAACAACCGAGAAGGATAATGCAGGTTGGGGATTATGTCGCATCAACCAGAAGGCAAAGCTCTCCACCGACAAACATTCTCATGACGTTAATTTTCCATATCGATATGATTCGTCCTTCGAAACAGGAGCTGGTGTTGATATCTATATTCTTGGTTAGTTATTGATCCTCTATTAACCATACAATGCTAAAAATTAGAGATAACAGATAGCGGTTAGTATTCCATAAAGGCATCTTGCATTGAGCTTTGGGCTGACTGATTATCGATACTGACAAAAGGGATATATTTGAAACATGTTAGTGTTTTAGTGGAACTTTTAGTATTTTTCTTATAATATTTTCAGGAAGACTTCGGAGGGCGAGCAGTCTGGGGTAAAACAGTCCGTAAGTCATCTCAACTAGTCAAATTGAAATATTCCTACCGTGTCTCATGTGCCTCATGTATCTGAAGAAAAAGGTGCTACTGTGGGTATATAAATTCCGTTGATGAAGTGCCATCCTAATCTTTGACTAGAACGACGACCTCAAAGGGCACGGTACACACGTTGCGTATGGAAACATTTCATCTACTAATATCTTCAGTCCTCTCACTCTATTTTAGGGGAATAGCCGCTGGGAAACGTTGGGGAGTTGCCAAGGTATGATAATAGATAGAAGCCAGACAGCATCTAAATTGATGAAATTAGGCTGCCAAATTGATTGCTGTCAAAATTCACAACGACGATGGGTATATATTTATTTATATTCTATCTTAACATTATAAATACTTAAAACTGACCTCATTAGAAAATTCACTGGTGTTGTGCATGCGTACGTGGATGAGGTTATATTCATTCAAACAAGTTATAACGCAGCTTCAGTGTGAAAGGTATCGAATGGATCTTTTATAATGTCAAGCAAACACGACGGCCTTCCGTCGTCAACATGAGCCATCACGGACCACGTAATCAATTCTGGAATGAACAAGTTTTACGGGTCAGTATCAACCCTTACTTGTAATGATCTATAGCTAATATCACTGCTCAGCTCGTCAAGGATGGAATACATGTAACGGTATGTAATGTCGGTGTACATTTCTATGCCAATATCCGTCTGATTTAATGACGAAATAGGTTGCTTCTGCCAATTGCAGCGAAGATGCTAGAAATTATAGCCCTGCCAGCGCTCCTCTGGTCAACACTGTTGGCGCTACAAATATTAGAGATAAAATGTGTTCAGAATCCAACTATGGTACGCAAATCATTGTCGAAGATTGTGAATAAGATTGAGAATAAATATTTATGTAAGGTCCAGCAGTTGATTTCTTCGCACCTGGAGAAAATATAAAAAGCTGTGGTCTGAAAGACACAACGGTTTGTGTTTTCTTGACGAATAAATGATTCATTATATTCATTGAGGATGCTCTAGTCTGCTGTCTTTAAATCTGGAACGTCGATGGTAAGGAATTCACCTGCGCAAAAATTGCAAACTTTAGTATTAATTTAACCTATCTCATCAAGGCTGCGCCTTTAGTTGCTGGAATCATTGCGACTATAATCTCTCTTTGTGGAGATATGCCACCAGTAATGATGACTGGTCTAATCCGGACTCTTTCTCTAAAAGGGGCCGTAGGAGACATCCGTATGGGACTTCTATTTCATTCGAGAAGTCATATTCCTCATTGTGTTTTTATCTAGCCACCAATTCAATGACTACCAATGCCTTAGTCCGCGGTGCTCTTCACGTAGATGCTAAATTTGTCTTAAAGGCGAAATGGGGAAATATGCGGATCATCCAAGGAACTGCGCCTTGGGATGGATATCTCTTCAGCCGAATGGGTGAGGGCACAACTGTTGTTAAACCTGCGGCCTATGGCAGTGATCTGGCGGTTAGTGCCCCTGCGATCAGTGCTCCTGTTGGAAATAGTAGCGCTGGTGGCGATCATACGGTCGAAGTCAGTATTTTATATATCAAGGAACTCAAAGACAAGCTGGACAGGATGTTTGTTCGTAAGCGGGACATAATCAGCAAACTGAATGACTCAGATTCTGCTACAATATATGAAGCTAGTGTTACGAGCTTCACTCCGGACGAGATTGTTTGTGCCGAAAAAAAAGAAGACCATTATGATTGTACTATCCCGTATGTGCTCCTAAATTCCTTGTATGTTGATATTTTCTGAATAATACACCCATAGGCTTGTAATTGTTAGTGCATCTCCATCTTTGGATTTTGTGCTTGGTCACAGTAGGGACTTGAAAGAGAAGAAGGATGAAAAAGGGCAGGCTACCTTCAACTTTTCAAATGTAAGTTCTTCATTATTAACATTAAGTGCTCAGCTCATACAACAAAACTTCTAGAAAACTTATGAGAATATTAAATTGCATAATTATGATAAAACTGGCAACCTAGTTGTATTCAAAGATCGTCCTCTCGATTGAGGATTCTCTCGAGCTCTGGTTTATTTATCTGAAACTCTCTAGCTACACATAAACCTTGCAATTTTGTTACTGTGACTGGGATTATCATAAAATTTTGTAAAGTTTCGATCTCTTTATGTGGCGTTATATCCGGCGTAGACGGCCCTAGTCACATGCATCTATTTTATATGAGCTACCCAATACCGCTATGGCTCTATGTCTATGTGCATGATAGAACTCCTGGTCATATATAGCTCATAACACTCATAACATACATATTGAATTTTTTTTCGTATGAAAATTCTGGGATATAGAAATTAAATAGCTTTATGTCCTAATTGTTGGAAATACAAGCCGTCTTGTGCATCGCCGGCCCTTAATTTTCCACTCGGAACTCCTTCTATTCGACCCACTTAATATTTAGACAAAATAGTAACATATTTATTACTCGGACTTGGTACCATAGAAACAAGTCATTTGTATGTTTAAGTCTACTTCTAGTAGCTACTCCTTTTATTATTTCTCCCAGTATATAAAGCTCGTAGATATCGTAGAAACACCTCCGTCAAGTTCTATTCTGACTAAGGTGAGTTACAACATATTTACATATTTCATTTCACTCTTACTGGCCATTTTCGTAGCTGTACTCATTTTATCCGTTATGTATAATTACTTCAATATATATACAGTCAAGTTCTATTCTGACTGAGTCATACTTTATTTTATTCCATTACTAATAAGTACATAAGGCCTAGGATTTAATGAATGTATCCTATTGGCTATAAGAAAAAAATATTTATAAAGAGTGAGATATGAGTGACTGGGCTTGAAGCAATATGGGTAGTAAAGTTGGACGGTAAGTTAAAGGTAAGTCATATGTACTAGTTGGTCACGCAATGTTGCATTTTGTTTGGATCCAACACTACTAAGCTTAGTCGTTGCGATTCATCATCCTGGGTCCTGGTGTGTGTTCAATTTCTCTTCTCCTCCATCGCCCTTTCTAATTTGACACTTTCCTGCCCATGCATGCCTTTCTAGCACCTTGGTTTGAATGAGATGACCCGCTCAATAACACTCTTGTGAACATTGTAATTGCATTGACACACCCTGATAGTATCACAGGTGTCTAACTTTTGGTTCTCTCCACACACGCTCATAAATACAAAGCAAGTGTGTTTGGAAAGCAACCCAGCTCTCAATTAGCTAAGGAGAAACCTAACATAGGGTGCCCTTATTGGCTTAGAAAGCACCAGCATCCTTATTTCCATTCTGGCACCTGTCACCCCACCACTTTGCATTAGAATGTCTGCTGCTCAGATGTGTTTGACCTTTGTACTGGTCACTGATCGCTGAGAGTAATTGTAAACAAGTAGAATGAGATGCACACCCTCACACACCACAATCTTTCAACCATCATGGTAGTACCTTTTCTTGTCTCCCACTCTTGCTTCAACTTTGCTGGTGGTCTTATGTGATCTGCATTTGTACTGTAGGCCCTGTTTCCTTGAAGCCCATGAAACATTTTTTCCATTCACAGCATACCACCACTATCCACCTACATGATCAAATAATGCACCTGTATTTTGCATTCTCTTTTGGCAATCTGGCTTTTACCTTCACCCTGACCTTCCTACCAGACATGCCTGGCATAGTTTTGTCCTTTCTTAGTGGCCTCCCTCCCCCCTCGGCACTTAGGTGTGTGTTCTTCAACTACAGAGTTGACTTCTACTGCAAAAATAGCTAACGCCAGCTCCTTTAGACACATTTTTGGTCATCAATCCTATCCTGGTTGATATCCTGCACCAATGAGCAGACAACAGCGCATCCAATAGAGAAACAATATCATATGGTTGGCTGTGGTTGTGAATGGATTATCTGGGACATTAGCACAATGGATTCAAGAAATCAGTGGCAAGAGGTGGGAAATGGATCTATCACTGATGATACAACTAACATATTATACATTCAATGTTAGTTTTTATTATGAAATAAGTTTCCAAACACCCTTCACAATTCCGTATACTGACTTTCCAGCACCCACCATGTTCGCTAATCCATGGGTTCCTTCCATCAACACACTAGTAGTGCCATGCAGGATAATGGTTGCTTTGGTTTCTGGGTGGTACCTAGGTTCATCTGAGAGCTGAGTCCAGTTGTCAAGGACACCTCCCACTGTCAGTGCATGCAGTATGTCAGCTCCTGTCCAGCAAATTTATTTAGAAATAATATTATATGATATTTTCAGAAATGTTGTTGAGATGCACCTTCTTTGCTCAAATATCTATTTCCTTGTTTTTGTTTCCCAAAAAAACCCATTATCTCCTTACTAGTCCCTCGAAAAAAATTAGAGTATAACTAACATGAACAAAATTGGCCTTACAAACAACTACTATTGAAGACGTCCTGTTTAGATATCAAAGAGATGAATGTAGTTATAAATGAAGCAAGTTGCTGAGGTGTTATAGAAGGAAGCAAGGTGGTATTTGATGCATTCTTTGTTTCTCATGGTTTCAGAGAGGTGGCCATGAGGATTGATCAGCCATGCTAGTGACATTAGGGCCATCAAAATGAGGAGTTCATTTCTTGAATCAATCTGCAGCTGACCTACTTTGACATATCTTATGAAGCAAGCCAGATTCTTGCTCATGCCCAGCTTTATTGATGATAGCACCCACTTCAATAGGCCGTGAGTGTTTACTTTAACCATGGACCATGTTGGTTTTGAAGCCAAACAAACAAGCAAAGAGCCTCTTTGTACAGAATTAATTCAGCAGCTTTGATATGTATGGATAGAGAACAAGGAGGGACAACATGGGCTACAGACTTGAAAGCATTACAAAGACAAGTAACATTATAGTCAATACCTCTCAGATTGCTTGTGGTTGCAACAAGGCAACAACGAGAAGGAATCCTTATGGGGTTTTTGTGTACATATATCATAGCACATGCTTTATCATTCATCTCCGTGATATCTATTTTATATGCTGCACATTATCCTCTACCCATCCTTGTCTGTCCCACTTGTTGAGTAAATTAGCTGAGAAATAGTAACTATAAAAGACTTGATGGTATAAGATAAATATAACCATCACATTTCCAAATCAATTTGGTTGTCTTGGTGTTATCAGAAGGTCTCTGTTTGATTTGAGATCAGGCCATTTTCCAGTGTTTTCACTGTATAAGTGATCTTATTTGTGGAAGTCAAAAGTAAGCAAATTATTCAGAGATAAACCAGAACAAATAGAAATTAAACCAAAAGAAACAAGTTTAAAAGAATTATGAAGAAAGAGTAGAAACATGGATTGATCATTGATAAGCTCTTGATTGTTTCAAAAGCTCCTGTATTTTTAACTGTCCTCTTGTCCCTTCAAGTGTATCTAAAGTGATGAAACTAGTGATGTAAAAGGCTCGGCCTCAAGCCACAAGCCAAGCCAAGCCAAGCTGGGGTAGCCTAAGCTGTGTGAAGCTGTGCATTAGGGCTTCTATGGCCTACAGCTCAGGTTTGTAATTTTTGAGGCTGTAAGCCTCAGCCTGAGCTGCGGCTTTTTGATAGTAAGTGTGAGTAAGCCAGTGACCACATACTGAGAGAACTGGTTGTGCTGTGCATAAAATTTGATAAGATGAGTTATCTATAAGCATCTCCTGCACATGTGTTATGCTATTAGAGGAAGTAGATACATAATTATATCAACATTTAATGCAAATTTTGATTTCTTATAGCCTTACTTCCTTACTAGGCATACCTAGTAACAAGCCATGGCCCAGGCTGGCTGTGATGACAGCTCAAGGCTCGGGCTTCAGATTTCTGAAGCCTAAGCCATGGTATTGAAGCCAAGCCAAGCCATTACAACACTAGATGAAACCAGTATGGAACACTCTTCAAAGGTAAGATACTCTTAACACAAGCAATCCTAGAATGGAGTACCCAATGAAAAACATCTCCTTAAATTTAATTAAGCACATACACAAAGTCCCCCCTTAGGATGGCATCCATGGCACATATGGCATGAACAACATGTTTTTCCTGTTGGGCAGCCTGGAATGAGAGAAATAATCAATACAGATCTTCTCATACAATAAATTAGTGAGCTGCTAACTTCCTCCTCTGGGGCATTCTACCCTCTTCTCAAAAATATCACCAAAGGGTGTGATACTGCCAGCAGTTATGCCAGCAAGGAAGAGCAGAACAGAGAGATGAGGAAGTCTCATGACTGAGAACTAGTAACAGTGAGTCTACAGGAACAACTCATTTACAAAATTTATACCACTTTGAATAACTTTACACCCACATTGAGAGCAATGACTTTGTGTGTCAGATGATAGGTCATCTGCCTGATAACCATTTACTGCAGTATGGCTTTGTTTCAAGTTGACAGACCATCAATCCATTGCACTCCACTAAATGGACTGATACAAAAACAATATCTGTAAATATTTACCTTATCCACACAAACACTGCTCACGTTCTGTCTGAATCACAGGGCCAATGATGATGATAGCCACTTTTGAGATATTCTGTGGGATAGAACCAGTTGATTTGTATCAGATGTGCATTTTGATTGTTTTCAAGGCACAAAAGAATGGCATTTAATACCAGAGTTTACATTTTAAGTTACAAAGCTCTGCTATTATGAGAGTTGGACATCATATACATGGTATGATGTTGTTATTTTTTTTACAAAGGAAGGGTAAGTATTTTTTCTACAAAGAACCAGGAAGCTTTTGTGTATCCTTGTTTACTTCCAACTGTAAGCCTGGCCCTCACATATACCCTGCTCAAGCCAGACTCACTGCTGACATGCCCATATGCACTGTTGATCACATCCACCTCTGCTCATTTAGCACAAATGTGCCTCCTCCCTATTCACTTGGCTATGGAATTATACTGTTTCACCTCCTTTGCTCCCCTTTTACCACTTTTTCACTATAAAAGATTGTGCCTTTCCACTTTCATTGCTCCATCCTTACTACTGGCAACAAAGGTGTGTATTTTCCTTTATATTTACAACATGTATCAATCCTTACTACTGGCAACAAAGATACCTTTATCCTGTCACTCACGTTTGATTCAGTGAGGCTGTCTCAACATGACAGCCTTTCACCAATGCCACCAGAATATTTGATCCCACTCTGCATATTTATTTCTTGCCCATTCCCTCACTAAGCTGTGGTGGTGCATTCAGCCTCAGTCATAGTGAAATGGCCTTGGATTTCATATGGTGCCTCCACTGTTCCTGCATGTGAGACACTGCAAGAATGATTACCACAGCACCACTGCTTCCTCACTTCTGCACATCCAACCTTAGCTAGCAGCATGCACCACAGCTCAATCAAGCCCCTCCACTAGCACCGTTCTCATTGTTCCGACAGTCACACCCTGTTATTCATGTTTACTATCACCCATAATCAGGTGTATTATCCACTGGCACTTGCATCTTTACCCTCACTGCACTCATCCTCCCATACTCTTACCTTCCAATAGTCACACTCTCTGGTCAGTCCATCCTAAAGCCACTAATTTAGTCCTCTGTGCTTGCACTCTCGTCCTCCAGCAGTACAATGCTCAATTCATGATCCTTACAAATTGGATATACACTACACTATCTTATCCCCTTTGACTCGAGCTTCTCACGTCTCATGTGCCATGACCACAATCAACCTTGTGCTCCCATCACACTAATACTCAACTAATGCATTGTGAGTTACTCCAAAATGCACTGGTATGTAGTATTACTTATTCAACTGGACTTTTCAATAGATCCACACTCATGAAACAATATAAAACCCCAAATCAGTAGATACCAAGAACATATATTTGAATATCAATACATTATGGTTGTATTGATGTTGGATTGGCTAGGAAGTTCATAAGACAACACAAGTCCAGTTTCAGGTTATTTGATAATAATTGGCCATTGAATAATTAATATTGACCAAATATAATTCTTAACTTCATTTCTATCATCATTAACAGCTGATTTACATTTGGAATACAGTATCAATATACACATTATTGGTATGCAGTACTAAAAGCAGCGATAGGGATAACATTCCGGGGTCCATGTGTTGGAAATTTCATCTCCGCTTCCCGGCATTGATGCCGATGGCTGATAACCGAGCGTGGTTGTCCGGCTTTCCATACAAAGTCGCTGATTGTGCAATCCATTCCTCTTCCAACATTCTTCCCACACATCACCAGTGATTTCCAGCTCATTTGCTCTGAACGGAAAAGACTATTATTACTGGTGTACCTTCCTTCATGCGGCCTGTCCGTATTATGGAACCTTAGGTAGTTTTCATCGCTATTCCGACTGGACCTCCATCAGCCCCTCAAGCCCACAAACTCCGATTGCACCTCACCCCACTGGCACCACAATCTTCATGGTCCTTGCCCTCTGTCCCACTTCGACACACCTCTAAACCTCTCCTTCGTCTATCCCAGTACATTGGACTTTGAACTGCCGTCTTTTGTTTAGTATATGCGAAAAGTTCTTATTGAGTAAGGAGAAGAGACAGTGATAAAGCAATAAGGCAAGTTACTTCGAACGAGCGGACGACACTGCGTGCTGAAAGCTCCAGGGAGATGTACGACTAGGAAGTCACTAAAAAGGTCTTTGAGCAGTCAAACCATAATCTACAGGTCGATGTCGATTGTACGCTACAGTTGTAGAAGGTGCGATACGTGGGGACGAATATCTTGTGAGTTGTGAAGGAGAATGACGTTTGGGAATTTGAGAGTCCCCGACGATAAGCAGCAGACTCTGGAAGGATCATCCTATCCCCGTCTGCATCTCATCCCCGTCTGCATCTCCGTTGAATCTTTTCGAACCCTCTTCTGTGCGCTCTCGTGCCTGAGCTTTAGTCTCCATAGAGTAGGGGTACGAAGAGGCTAGCACCGCTCCTTGCTGGCGAGCACGCTAAATAAAAAGAGGTGAACTTTAAAGGCAACGATATCAATGTATGTGAGGGTGCCATTGCTGCTTCTATCGCCGAGTGCGCCGCTGGTGACGGCGATGATATTACCGGGCACGATTGCAGTACTAGAGCGGCGTAGCTGTGTTAGACCAAGGTCTGAATCGATGACGGTTTCTCGATTGACCCTCAAAAGGGGATGACCAACGAGTGTGCGTAGTCCACGATGACCCAATACGAGTCACCGAAGTTGGGTCTTGCATGTCAAGAAGGCTATTCATCGCAATTCCCCGCTAGATCCAACCCATCTCCTAATCTCCAGTCGCCCGTGTTCCTGAGTCCAGTCATTCATCAGTTGCTGCACCTCACGACCATCTTTGGAATGAATCTGCACCGAGGCCCATTCGTTGTACGCCGACACCACAGGTGTAAGCGAAAACGAGCAGAGCGGCGTGGAGCGAGCGGTGCCGCTAGGTAGAGTGGAAGGTCTTCAGCGATGCTCGATGAAAGCCCTGGGAGATAATTGGCTGGTGGAAGCGAACCCGATCCTGTACGTTGGGGAAGGTGCCGTCGAAGAAGTTGTTGGTGATGGACAAAGAATACACTGGTCTGCAAACAGTGTTGAAGGACTGAAAGGAATGAGACCACACTATAGGTGCGAGGATTCGCAGATCATGAGTCACAATTGACGGGAGACCGAAGCAATAGCTTCAGCTACATCCTGGATTGCAGCAGCATCCGTCTGCACCCCAGTCTCTCGTTCTCTGGGACCGCCAATGTGTCTCCACCATTTCACCCATCCCCACCAACACCTAACTTGGGTCCCGTCTCGAGGGTCCAGAACGAGTGTTCATGCTTCATGATAGCTTCACCCCTCTACTCCCACCAAACACAACAAGATCCGACGCTCGTACGCATATCGGAGAATTGATAGAGGTGAGATAGGCGCCAGAAGCGGAGCGTGAACCAGCAGCTAAGTCGGCATAACAATGGAATGCCGGATAGTGGGAGGAGAGACACCGTCACTGGAGGACGAGTGTATGTCTGAAGCTCAGAAAGTCCTGCATATACGAAGAGTGGATTTGCTATTAAAAGAGGGGAAGGTTACTGTAGGGCGACAACGTGTTGGAGGAGGAAGTTTTAGACGTGAGGAGGATACTGCTAGCCCCGAGAGTAACCAATAGAAGCGGCGGAACGGAATGGTTGGAGGCTGATGCTTATGCCGTCCATGGAGGCAAGGACGCTCACATCACAAGGACGTTGGGGTTGTGCATGTACATGCATGCCCGCTCGACCATTTGTACTCCCTGCTACATCCAATGCATGAGGCCGAAGCTCGTTAGCAGCTACTCCGACCTTCCAGTTGTCGAACGCGGACCGAAAAATAGCCGCCGTGGAAGAGGGAAGGGGATATAGTAACCAGTCGATGAGAAAGTAGACTCGTAATGATCGTGTCTTTGGTCATCGATCATCAGGTACGCTGGAGGTGGGGTGGGGTTGAAGATTCAACTAGGCTGAAGCGTGAGAAGAGGCGGTAGGGTGTGGCTTTTGAGTTGAGCGTGCTGCTTCTGGCAGTGAGGGCAACTGGAGTTCATGTAGGGCACGAGTTGGAGGCTGTATGCTGAGCAATGATGAGATAACGAGCAGCTGATATAAATAGGAAGGAGTTGAAAACGAAGGAAAACCAGACAGGCACAACCTGGAACGAGAATGGAATCGACAAAGGGGCAGAAGAGAGGAGCTTTAATACATAAGACTGTGGGCGGAGTCCGAATCGTGCCTACTTGTAATCATTCTTAACACTCGTATTCCAGTTAGTGTTGGTACGGCTCGACTCGGCTTCAATACCGCGGCTTAGGCTTCAAAAATCTGAAGCTTGAGCCTTGGGCCGTCATCATAGCCGGCCTGGGGTAGGGCGGTGGGAGGGTGTGCGAATGAGGAAGACTTTGAAAGAGTTTAAACTCGCATACTATACGCACCTCGACGGTTATATGCTAAGCTTATATGGGGTATGCTATATATAACCTGTCTTGAATGTGACGAAATGGCTGAGACATTCCAGACGCATCGTCAAGGAATATCTCCCGAGATTTTAACCAGTAACGGCTGAACCAATTGGCAGCAGGTTAACAAATGATTTCGCTTCACGGCTTAAGCACAAAGTGCAAGCAAGCGAGTCATGAAAACATGTGTCAAAGTGCCAGCGCGTACATCGATCATTGGACCTGAGTAAACATGTTTAAACTCGATATAAACTCGATAAATCAAATTATACACTAAATTTAGAAGTAAGTATCAAGTAAATGTGTATCTATTTCCACGTCTGACTCATCTCGGAGCATTTGAGGCATTGCTGAAAGCTGTGGGACAAGATTTCGAAGGTATTTGATACGGTGGATAAAACAAATACCTGTAGAGGCCATTTAGACTAAGCAGGTGCCAGTGGATGTATTTTGGAATAGAGCTGTAATTGTTATTCTAAGTTTGTCATATACATAAGTACTGGTTATCTGGTGTAAAAGCGAACTTCTAATGTATACCAGAGTGCCATATTTGCACTACAGAACTGCATCAATAAGCCGCGGCTCAGGCCAAGGCTTACGGCCTCAAGAATTACAAGCCTGAGCCGTAGGCCGTGGAAGCCTTAATTCACGGCTTCATACGACTTAGGCTACCCCAGCTCGGCTTGCGGCCTGACGCCGAGCCTTTCACATCACTAATTCCAGTACTCATCTTATAGACATGTCCGTTGATCGAAGCTAAAAGTAACTAGGAGATTCAATTCAAAAAATAGATAAGACTTCAGAAGAGAACGAAACCAAATCAAGATGAAAGAAGGTCATGTCAGAGAAACGAGTTAAGGAAAAACACGGGAAACTTGTTAGAAACTTAGATTGAGCATCAATATGCTCTGGTTTGTTTGTTTCCAACGCCTCTGGCATCTTATCCCCTACGTCTCCAGGTTCAAATCGCTCCCTGTTACACCGACGCGTATTTCATGTCGAATTCTTCCTTTACCAACAGCTATGGTTCTGGTCACTTAGTCGCTACTTAAATGTTACAACGGCCAATCTGGACACGACGCAAAAAATTTCGATTTGGGGGTATTTTCTCTGTATTTCCGGTGTATTTCCGGTGACTTTCGGCAAACTTTTGGATAAGATTGAAGGGTCCAAAAACACACAGTAAAGCAGTAAAAATTGATGTAAAAGCATTTTCAGCAGTCACGTATATTAGTATTTATAGTCACTTGTGCAAAAGGTCACTGAGGCAGCAGGGTAACGGAATAAAATAAGGTAAGGCTCAGTCGGAATAGAACTTGACTATAATATATTGAAGTAGCTATACCTTAACGGAATAAAATCAGTTAAGGCTACGAGAAAAATCAGTAGGAGTGAAATGAGATAAGTAAGTATGTTATAATTCACCTCAGTCAGAATAGAACTTGACCGTGGTGTTTCTACGCTATCTAAGAGCCTTATATACTAGAAGAATAACGAAAAGGAGTAACTACTAGAAGTAGACATATACATATGAATCAAGTGCTTCTAAGTTACAAAGTACGAGCATTGAATATGTTGCTAGCTCGTCTAAATAATAAGTGGGTAGAATAGTAGGAATTCCAAGTGGATATTTGAGGGCGGGCGATGCGCGAGACAGTTTGTATTTTCAACACAGCGCACCTCTGCATATTCCTTCCAAAGTTCCATTGTGAACTTAACTTCATTGAATTCTCTTGTGGACCAGTGAAGCGCTATCTTCAAGAGAACTGCAATTACACATTTGACACCCTCAAAGAAAACATTCTGAAAGCTCTTGCATCAGTCAACTTCAGTACCATTCGGAAGTGGGTGCATCAAATGGTGCATTGGATGGATGCTTATTGTACAGGATTATCGACTCAAGCAGCCCAAAATCAAATCAAGGAGTTCAGCTCAGCAAAATATCACTCACATTGACGAGTATCAGAGACAGTTGCTCGTGCTATGGATGTTTGACACCGAAGATTAGATTAGATTATTACTATATCGGGCGCACGATTAGATATGGCCATTTGGCCCAAAATACAAATTTATAACTTCTGCTATTTTCATTATATCAAAGATCGCTCCAGACAAAATGTTCAGTTCGTTAAAAGAAGCATTTTTCCAGGAGCGATAAGTTATCGGGCCAAAACTGACGGAGTCTATAGACTTGTAACATTTAAGTGGTGACCAAGTGACCGGCACCATATGCGCTCAGCCGGCATCTTTGGAATACCCAGAGCTTCAAGATGAAGCACTAAACCTTCAAGCATGTCACAAACCTCGCAAAACCTCGCATGTCCTTGCTCTGTGGCAAACACTGAATCATCGAACTTGAAACTTACCTTACATGACGATGCGAATATGGACTGGTGGAAGCTAAAATTTGATATGATCTAGGGTTTAATATTATGGTGCGTCCCCTCCTCTTATTCTGTACGCGTGCTTTAGTGCTGACGCCCATGTCCTCGTAGGCTGCTCGTTCAATTTGCAATTCATCGTGAGCTCGATTATTTTGAAGCGGTTCGTGCACCATGACCACTGCCTTGTGTTTGGGTCACTGTGAGTCTCCTCCACCGCTCCATCCCTTCAAGTTTCGTATCCCAGGTCTCTTTCCTCCCACTGTCCGCAATCCCCTCCTTCCATCCTCCCTCATTCACTCTGCATACTAATACGACAAATCACAGATATCGCGATCTATCTCGTACCCTCTTTACCCTTCAGTACCACATCCTGAAGTTGCAGAGTCTACAACCTCAAGGCCATTCCTCGCTTCACCAGATACGTCATTCTAATGCTAATGCCTCCCCCTACCCGCCCAATCGTGCAATCTCCAGCTGCATTCCTGTCCTTAACATCATTCCATCTGTAGGAACAACTTACCACGTCACTACCCCCTCTAGCTTCCCGTCTTGTTCCAGCTGCTGGCGTAAACTATCAATCAGAAGATACAGTAGCAGGAACCAGTTCTATCGCGCATCAAGGCCTATGAGACCAGGGCGTGCGGAGCGGTGAAGATGTCGTCAGTATGTCATTGGGACGTGCTATACACACGAGTGGGCGGCGAAGGGTTTGGGGCTGGTAGGGGCGACATTCATGAAGTTTTGACGACTTCAGAAGCGTGGTTTTTATCTGGAGCACCCTCACTGTGAATGCCGAATGTGCTGCTTGAGATTACACAGGTGGTCGCGCATCAAATGTAGCAGCATCCATTGCTCCTCAACCAAGCCCCTTCACCAACACCATACACATTGCTTCAGCAGCTACACTTGGTCATTCATTATCCTTACCAGCCGTAATAAAGTATATTATCCTTTGAGACTTGTACCTTTGCCCATGACTACTCTCCTCCTTCTACACCCTCTCCCTCTAGTAGCACCACTCTTACACCCAGCCACCGCACCGCTTGTAATCTGGTCATCCGTACTTACACCCTCGTCTTCCAGCCGCACAATCCTCGATTCACGAGCCTTCTTCCGTTATCAAAGGCCAGGTATCGCTGCTACCCCTACCGCCACTGGCCACCACAGGCTCAACATTTCAACTATCAATACACAACGACATAGGCGTAGGATACGGCTAAATGGGGCTGGGTGGTACCAACCGACAAACGGTGTTGCAATTGGTGATGAGTGGATAAAGAACGACTCGACTCGTAGGAATGAAAATGCTGTGGATGTGGGGGTGGGGTGAAGTTGCGATGGAAGGTGTCAATGAATTTATGAACTTAGATGCCAAAGTGTTCGATACTACAGGATGTAGGGCATACGTTGGTGAGGATTGAAATGATAGGTGCTACGACTTATGGAGACACTGCTATTGTCTCTCGTATCCCGTTGATCATGGCTTAGGTCTCGTCGCTTCAAAGATTCTAGCAGCCAACTTCCGACTGGCCTGATTCACCTTCCTGCTCCCAACTAATCGGAAATTTCTCCTCTCAGCAGCATTCCTTCAAGCTCAACGCCAGGGCCATCGTCACCAGCAGCAGCAGCAGTAGTATTATGTATATGAGCTTCTCTATATACTGCCTCTTCTCCTCAGGTCCACCCCAGCGCCATCGTCCCCCTCAGCGCCAGCACTGCCAGCTTCCTTGAACTCCCATAGTCTTCAATAGAAGTATCGTCACCTTAATGAGCAGGATCGCTCTCTCTTACCGGAGCAGCAAGTACACCTTTGCCACCGTACCCTCCATCATGTAACAGTGTAATAGTGAAGAGCGGTGAATGGACAGGCACACGGACGTGGAGGACAGATGCTTGCGAGGAGGAAGCCGACCGTGCCTCTTCTCTTTCTGGTTCGGCTGTAACTCGTTGCTTCAAGAATTCCCAGCACCGGAAGTAATAGGGTCCTTGAGTCTTCGACGAATATGATCACCAAAACCATACTCATGCCTTCCATCACCACGAGGGCGATAGTATCTCTCATCAACAGCAGCGCCGTATTTGTAGAAGTAACATCATTGTCTATCCATTATTTTGGCACGTCTAACATGATCTCATCAATCACCTTCACTACGATCAACTCCATCCACCCACTCAAATTCCATACTTTCTATGTGTTCGCACCTCGCCCTTTGGGTCCTCATCTTACGCTCCTTGGGACGCTTGCGGAATGCTATGATCACCCCATATTAGTGGTCGTTCAATATTCAGCACTCGCGGATATGAACTACACTCGTTAGAAAGTAGCACGCAGGCTCTTAGACCTTATTGTCTGGTACGAGTAGAGCTCCAGAATGCCGACTCCTGCCCTCCAGTTCCACACAGTGGAAGAAACCATTGTTTAGTCTCACCACCACGCACGTGCTTTCGCTTCGCGTCATGTCACAGTCAATTTATTCATGTTTTCAGAAGCAGCTCTTTCAACCTTAGGTTATTATTCATTCTTCATTTTTGGTGAGGTGCTCTAGCTTAGCATCCTCCGCAACAGGGATGGGCCCACCAGAAAGAACCTAGCCAGCAGCACCAGTCGCACATGCCCCTGCTACAACTTTGGCTGCTTTTGGATAATTCCAACTCAAGCTGAGATGCTATGTGAAATATTAATTGATATCCATCGTACGGCTGTAAAGATTACGAAAGACGTGGGGGGCGCAATAGGAAATTAGATCCCCAGGAAGCGTAGAAACGACAATGAGGTCAATCTTGAGCTGAGAATTCTTTTCAGGAAGTGGCTATTCAATATCGAAGTCAGTGTTTTCTTTCATTCGTCTAGACTGGATATCAAATCTACTAGCTGCGTCACCTAATAGATTCCTTTCCTCAAAATGGGTATTTCTGTAGTACCATTTACTCGGTATGACAAGGAGGTCCTCGAATGGATCCACCATCCGTGTAACCAAACGTTACATGGACCAATTAAAAAAATTTCCTCCGCAGCAATCATGAGCGATATTGAAAAAAAGAAATGGTTGCTCGATTGCTCGGTTGCTCTGGGTACGCTTTCGGCACCACATAAAATTTAGATTGGCATGTTCGCACTCACGAAGGAAGGCCACGTTAAAATATATCATCATTGTCATGACAGGTATTTAATAATCTTGCACTCGTTAAAGCCGGTTCCTGTCGCTGTTCTGCGGTTCTTTCTCACACATTAACGCTGTAACATGTAGTGCTGCTTCTCCTGCTCATTTGAAACGTCTTCTAAGGCACAACAGGGAAAACCACCTTTTCAAGTTCGGAATTAACGGGAGAAGCATCTGGTAATCCAAACCGTGAGCCAGTTCTAAAGCAGGCGCCCAGAGGCTGAAATTTTTATTCGGCGTGTTCTCATCTACGCATCCTCTGTCCTTCTCTCTTTTCTTCGACTTTGACTGCGCTCTTGGTTATATCCCGACCTAGCTCCTTGCTTTCTGTGAGTACATAGCATCTACGCTTGCATTTATTCAGCTGATTATAATTAAAATGTTCTAGTCGGGTTTGGACCGGGAATGGCTTTCGCGGGAGCGAAGCATGTTCTCATAAATGAACTAACACAGTTTGATATTCAAGTCCGGGCGGAGGATTCGAAGGCCAAAATCGATGGTACGTTCTTCTTCAGAACTCATTATGCGCAATCAAACTAATGTTCTTTTAAGGATTTGAGTATCTACGGTCAGCGATTGCTGAAGGCGCATTCCACAACTCTGCCGAGCGCTTTGATCCGCCAAACTGCCACCCAGAGACGAGGAAAGCGATCATAAAGGCCATTGGGATGTGGGTCAACAACCAAAAACGAACATCGAGCATCATGTGGCTATACGGCCCCACTGGAGCTGGTAAATCAGCAATTCTTCAACGTGTCGCTGAAATTTGCAATAACGAGAAGAAACTATGTGCTTCCTTCTTTTTTTCCAGAACAGTAGCCATGAGAAATAACTATACACATCTATTTTCCACCATTATTTATCAAATAGTGTTGGCCATCCCGGAGACAAAACCATTCGTCGTCCAAGCAATCGAGAAGGACTTGACACTGTTCTCGCAATCATTGGAGGTGCAAATTCGATCGCTCATTTTGGACCCTTTGGTACATGCTATGAGTACTGGCGCTGGGCTTTCCAGGAAATTACCACAACTGATTCTCATAGACGGTCTCGACGAATGCGTCAATAAGGAAGGCCAGGTAGCTATCTTGAAGGCTATCTCTTGGTTACTTTATCAACGCAGAGTTCCTCTTTGTTTCCTCATCGCCAGTCGACCCGAACTAAGCATTTGAAATACCTTCGAACTACCTAGCATCAAGCTCCTTACCACCTCGCTTGCCCTCGATCAGTCGATCAATCCTAACAAGGACATTGAGGTCTTCCTTCGTAGCTGCTTCATCGACATTAAGCAGTCTCATACAATGCGTCCCTTTTCGGAATTATGGCCATCAAACGACGTGATTGACACTCTGGTGAAAAGATCGTCTGGCCAATTTATATACGCGTCTGTCGTAATGAAGTACATATCTGATCATCAAGACCTCCCCACGAAACGCCTGGATGTGATTCTCGGATCTATCCCTTGTGGAGATGATACGCCATATGCTCCGCTTGATGCGCTCTACCGCTGTATACTCTCTACGGTTCGAGACTATACGATGACTTCTCGTGTATTGGGCGCTCTTCTCTGTTTAGCAGATGGCAAGCGTTTTACCGAGCGTCCAGACAACTATAACTCTACACGGTTGAACTCCAACGTCTTGAAGTCGCCTAGGTTCCTCGATCATTTCTTATCGCTACAAAGAGGACAGACATGCGTTCTTTTATCTGATTTGCATTCAGTTCTGTCAGTTCCTCATAACCCCGTTTTGAGTCGCTTCAGAAGAACAGTATACTTCCCAATTAAATTCCACCATGCGTCATTCAGTGAGTTTCTTCTGGATCCATCGAGATCGAAGAATTTTGCTATCAGCCCAGCACAAGTTCACGCTGATTTGTCGAAGCTCTCATTACTTAACTGGAACCATGGTCTATGTGAGTTCTAAGCATAGCATCGTGCGACGATAACTCTAACATCTATTCGCATGTCAGATGATATCAGAAAATATGCAATAGATTGCGCATTTTATCACATCTCCAAGGCATTACAAACACCGGACTTGGTGAATACGTTGTGTTCTCTCTATCTCTCAGATAGAGTTAGTTTCAACTCTTTGAAGCTGTATAGACGATCGTTCGAAGGCAACATCTCGCCGGTACTGCGTCAGTATGAGATGGTTTTATCACTCAAGTGGATGTCCGTGAGTTTACATCAGTAATGTCTATAGAGGCTCACTCTAACGGCAATTTCTTCGACGGACAGACCTCCACTCACCCAGATATAATGCTTGTCTATCTCGCCTTACAACATAGTTTGGACCTATCCCATTTGGTCGTCCTGAGCAAATTTTCTGATCATTCCTTGCTCCCGATTTTCCTTCTTTTATCTAATCTGTTAGGTTCTATCAATCGCGACATCTTCCACTGCTGTTTTAACTCAGCATCGGAAAAATATGCTCAAACGTCCGAGCCTTTCATCTCTGATTGGCTTACAGTCGATGAGCACACGCTCGGATTGCTTTCTAAGATACCGGACGAATATCGACTTTGGTTGTTGCAGTTCTTATTAAGTCCTTCAAGGGCGAAGAAGTACTCCTTACAAGAACAACACTATAAGTACGTCATTCTGGTGCTCTTGGAGGTTCTCTACTGTCCTCCGTCCACATTAAAGTTCGTATTAAATCCCATCTTAAATCAATATACTTGTATTGATGTGACCCAGGGTTTCCTTGCGAACCAGGGCTGAGTATGTGCTGCTAATAGAGCGCATATTCCCAGCTCTTCTACCCAAGACATCACCGTCTCAAAAGGTCGCAGACGCGTTGCGAAACATGGCTTCTGAAACGCCTTTATCTGATCCATTGAAAAAAGAAGTTCAGAAGTATCTCCGAGTATAACACTCCCTTATTCTGTCTGGATTAGTATGCTAACGTAAATGAATAACAGAGATGTAAAAACATCCTCCCATGGATTGATGTCCCTGGGGTAAGCACCAGCCATGAATCGCTGCCTAGAAAACTTGGGAGAAAATTAGGTGGAGCTATGTTGAGAGTGCAGAAGAGCCATGAAAGACTTTTCGGACGCTCGGACTGAAGACCTGTTGTTCAACTATCAAGCAACGACGTTATTGCATGCATCAGCTATATGATTCTCATAACACACCTAAGACTTCAAGTAATCTGCTAATTCTATATAGAAATTTACTTAATGAATTGCGTAATATACATGAGTTTATAATAACACAAGAGCAGTATTGTTTGAACTGCTTCCTTACATCGAGATTAAGGTCAAGCTATGGTAACACCAAGCAACAGAAAAACTCCCATGTCAAGAAAATACGCGTAATTATGAAATATAGTCTTTTTCCTTGTATTTTCCATCATTGAGAGCATTGACGAAGGACGGGAACCGTTTTAATGATCCATTCCGGCTCATCTGTGTTTTTTTTTTCGTTTCATCGTGCCACGAAAAGATTATAATGTCGCGAATGCAGGGGATCGTTTTCATATATGAATAATCCAAAGATCTGACAGCGATGAAAGCTCTGAGGTTTCCAGATAACGCGTCTCTCTGAGTGGGCCTGTCGTCAAAGGGTTACGAGAACTTCACAATCAGCGAGTTGAGTGAGAATGTCAAGGAGAAATTTCTCAAGTCAAAAGTTTCAAGATACCTGCGAATATTCGACGCGCGTGTACATGTTCCGAAGTCTAGATATATCATTGCTGCTAGGTTATTCTTAGAATAGTAGGTGTTATACCTTCCTGTACTGTATTTCAGTTGCTGATGTGCGATAAAAACACGCACCTCCAGTATGAGGCTTCCTAAAGATGTGAATGCATCGGAGCTGATGGTCAAACCAGAGGGCTATGAGCATAAGCATTAATGCAACCATCTTCATAAAATCCCTGGGGCCGGTGGAGCTGGACGCCAGAGTCAACTTAAATTGACGGAGCCTCAATGAAACACTTTCCAGAAATGAGATACTCTTAACACCGCTTGGTGCTTCTTCAAGACAGACGGTGTCATCTCTTCTCTAAGTACCTTTCTTTAAATTGATCCCTTTCATGTTCTACCTCTACTCTAACAGCGGGCTGACGCAACTGAGTTACGGGGTTCATGAAGCTCAATGTCCTCTATTGTGACTAAATCTGCCTCGTTTGCAATTGCAAGTACCATCACTCTGCTGGTATCCATCACAGTGACCAAAAGCTCTCGCTGGCGTGTGCTGGAGATCATAATAGCATCTCTAACAATCAACGTCGATCATGCGCTACCATTGAAGGAGAGGATATAGCACGTGAAGACGAAGATCCTGCTGGTTGTGAGAGAACGACGTTTTAGGATTGAAGACTCCCATACGATAAGTAGCAGATTCTTGAAGAATCGTCTCATACCATTCTAGGTTTTTCATTGAATCCATCTCATTAAACGCAAGCATATCCCACTGACATGGACTCCTCTTTCGTTCGGTCCCGCGCATGAGCCCCAGCCTCCACTGAGAAGGGTTACGAAGAGGCTGGCGGTGCTCCTTGCTGAAGAGATTGCTACATTAGAAGAGATGGATCTTAACGGCGATGATGTTGGTGTATGTGAAGGTGCTGCTGCTGCTAGTCTCATCGGGCACGCTATTGGTAGTGGCGATGATTTTAGTGGACATGGTGCAGCACTATAGCAGCGTAGCTGTGTCATTATATTTAAATTGAACACCAGATAGGGACAGCTAACGACTATGCGTAGTCCATGACGACCTATTACGAGTCCCGGAAGTTGACTCTTCAACGCCGATACCAGAGGTTAAAGGTGTAATGGGTAGAGCAGCGTGGAGCAAGTAACGCTGCTGGGTAAAGCGGAAGGTCCACGAAGGTGCTTGGTGGAAGCCCGTGGAGGATAATCGGCTGGTGGGTGCGAAGCTGACCCTATGGATGGTGGGAGGAGGTGCTGGTTGGACAAGGAATACGCTAGTCTGCAGCCAGTGTTCATAGAATGAAGATACAATAGGACAGCGGAGACCGAGGGTACTATGTTAGAAGAAGAACCACACTATGGCTGCGAACGTCCCGGGTGAAGAATCAAGACTGACGGGGTCAGAAAGGCAATAGCTTTGGCCAAGCTGCATTCGTCTCCATTCTCGCCTCCTGTCCTCCGGAACCGCGAACGTGTCTCCACAACTTCATCGATCCTGACCAACAACCAACTTGACACCTGTCTCAAGGATCCAGGACGCGCCTTCATACTTCCTCATAAATTCACCTTCTACTCCCGCCAAACACAAAGAGATCTGACGCTCGCAAGCATGCTCACACGCATCTCCGAGCATAGATGGAGGTGAGATAGGTGTCAGAAGTGGAATGTGGCCAAGGAGCTACGACGGCAAAACAATAGAAGGCTGGACGCCATCAATTTTGGAGGGAGAAACCACCATTGAAGGACGAGGGTACATCTGGAGCTAAGGAAGTTCTCCTGTCCATAAGAAGGGCGAACCTGCTGTTGGAACAGGGGAAGTTTGCTGTAGATGAACAGGGTGTTGGAGGTGTTGGTGTTGTTAGACGTAGGGAAGATACTGCTGGCCCCAACGAGAGCAATCAGTGGAGGTGGCGGAACGAAACGGTTGGGGCTGGTGGTCGTGCCATCCATGCCGCAGGCGAGGATACTGTTCGGGAGGAGGACGTTGGAATCGCACATGTACATATATGTCCGTTTGACCCTTCGTATACCCCGCTATATACATGAGGCCGAAGCTAGTTAGCAGCCCTTCCGCCTTCCATACTCTCCTATTGTCGAATGCGGACAGAGAAACAGCCGCTGCGGAAAGAGGGAAGGGGAGATAGTAACCTATTGACGGGGGAAGTAGACTCGCAATGTCGATGTCTTTGGTCATCCGGTATGCTGGAGATGGGAGTGGGGTCCATGATTCGCCTAGGTTAGAGCCTGGGAAGAGACGGGAGGACGTGTATTTGCATTGAGCGTGTTGCTTCTGGTGCAATGAGGGATCTGGAGTTCAAGAAGGACACGAGTTGGAGGCTGTATGCTGAGCAGTAATGAGATAATGAGTAGCTGATATAGATAGGATGGGGTCGAAAACGAAGGAAAACAAGACAGGCACAACCTGGGACGAGAATGGAACCGACTGAGGGGGAGAAAAGAGGAACTTGAATACTCACGTTACAATGCACACATATCGCATAAGGCATTCGGAGTTGTCCAGATGGATAACGAGCTGTAGATGTCGCCGTCAGCGACATCTACGTGGAAGGACCGACATGATTACTCGTTCAAATGCTCGAGAGGACGAATTTGAACGTACCAAAACTAGATCAAATCAATCTGACATCAATAGGCACTCCCAGCCCATGTGCGCATTCCAATCCAAGTTTGCATTCAAGTTTGACCTAACGAGGCTTGTTTTCATGAGGTTTTCTACGTTCACCACATTCATTCTTCAGCTACGTGTAAGATTGTGGATTCCAGTATAGAGAGTCGCTTGTAAGGAAATAGTTTGACCAGAACACGTGTAAGAAAGGAGGAAAGAGGGGACATAATGGATCGGTAACTGCGGAGGCATTGAAACCAAACATCCACACATGGACTAACCCATATTCAAGATCAGTTATTTCTCAACATCATCAATATCTCCTGCCTCCTTCGCTATTCCCCCAAGTTCTACTCCTGAGAATCTACGGCTTGGACGGTGAGATGTCACTGACAGTGCTCAGTAGTACATATAATTGGTGATACTGCTGCGTATATTTCAGCGTCATCGATGATCACAAGCCACACGGGAAATGATTTTGGAGAGTTCAGAACTAGGAGAGTGAGAGTTCATGCTGTCTAGCCAGCCTGGGTGCCATTCATATCCGTGGATTGAGGCGTCCTTCAACAGTTGAGGCTCTCTGTGAGAGTATTGCAGAAATTTTGATATCAACGGCACGAAGTCGATCCAAAATGGAGGCTTCTTAGACCAGCTGTATACCGAATACCGAAAGGCATTGACAAAGAGAAACGCAAAGTGACATCAGTTCTATTTGGTCGATAAATCGTAAACACACACCCAACAGCCTTCTGAGAGTCCATAATGTTGCAAATTTAATAATTACGGGTTATACATTGTCGTCTAAAGGCAGTTCACAGACGCTTTACAACACTAAAATACTTAAATAATATTTATATATTTACAAACGAGTGAAATTCAGATAAGTAGTTCGGGTTCAACCAAATCTTGCTTCTGAGCCAGCCCGAGTACCATATTCAGGTGGTGCTTCACTAAGCGCCTCAAATCCATGTGTTGTCGAATGGAGTGCATTTTCTAACTGATGCACCTGCGCCGTCAGTATCTCAACGCGTTGCCTCATTTCATCATCTCTGTTCGATTCTCGAGAACTCATAGCATCGCTAGGGGTTTGGGATCTAGGATATCTGAGAGGCTGGAGTTCAGAGAGCTCGCTTTCAACTCTCGCCCGCTCGCGACGAAGCCGCTCCTTCTCAGACGTAGGATATAACGGTGCAATATAGCCGCCAGCGGAATCAAAACCAGCTGCATCAGAGCTGGGTATATCTCGGGTGTGGGATCCCTGAGGATTCATAGTTGCGTTATCCAATGAATATGGGGAAACAAGCATCTCTGCGCTACCTGGCACCTGTCCGGTAGGTGGACCTGGTGTCTCAATGGTTCCACTATAGGCAGAATCAGCCATTCTGCGCCTTCTGCGAAGTAGGAAACACCCCCCAAGGAGTGCAAACAAAATGACCAATCCACCTATTACTCCCCCGATAATGGGACCGATTGCGGTCTTCTTTTTTGGCTGAGGATCATTTGTGGCGGAGGAACTGGAGATTGCAGGAGCTGCTGTAGTCGCAATACTGCTGCTCGTTGGATCCTGAGAGGTAATTGGAAGAGTGGATAATACACTTTGATCAGCACTCGCCGTAGTTGAGGACGGAGTATCTAGCGGGCTCAGCTGAAAAATGTCTGAAGATCCAAGCAGATCAGAATAAACACTTCGTGATTGTCAGAGTTAGATATGGATTAAACCGAAGCTACTCACCTGGTGTTCGTATGCATATCCAGCGTGTAGAATCTTCAAAAGGAAAGTACGATTAGACTAGATCATGAATTTATCATACTGAGCGACCAACAACTCACCCTGCAGGCATTGTTGTCGGAATTGCGAAGCTTAGCTGTTGTGGCGACTCCGTCACAGTTAACGAGAAGGGAAAGAACAGTCGTCCTCCAGGTTTATCTGGACTAGAGGCTGCCACCATGAACATCCCCACAGTACCGGTGGGAATGGGGCTTGCTTCTATCGCATATTGAAGAACGTCCCCTGGTTGAGGCAAAGTCGACTGCACGAGCACTTGCACCGCGGCGAGAGCCAGTCTCGGTATCCATATCAAACATCTGGTTTGTTCATTCTTCAGTTCGAGTTCTGCAATCTACTTGGGAACAGAGGCACGTACAGAAGATATGGGCACAGTTGCGAATGCATCGTCAACAATACTTAGTTGGAAGCAAGCCCCCCAACGTGCAGAATGATGAATGTGAAAAATGGAGCATTGCTCTCTGGCAAAACATTATGTAAAGAGCGACTGGCGCTGTTCAGATAGTCAATTCAAGAAGAACCACAGGTCAGAATCTCATGAACACTTAGCAACAGAGTCCACATCTGATGGGGATCAGAGATTGAGCGCTCGTGTTTCCGCTCTGGGACCGTATGTAGTACACGGTTCTTGTATGGACGGGCAAGTCTCCTTGTTAGGTAAAGGAAAGATAAATCATAAGGTGGGTGGATAGAAATCAGGCTAACAAAATTAATATCGATGTATCGATAATTGTCAGAACCACCAACGAAACCAACATCTTCAACAGAAACCAAGGTCTGATAGCAGGCAATGCAAGTGAATAAATCCTCAAATTACATCCCCTAGAGCTTCCCTCGCAACTAGACCGTCATTTCGCTGTCACAATGCTTAGAAATCAATGAAAGATCCAGGACCACGGTAGCAGATAATGTCCTTATCTGTGCATAAAAACAAGACATCCTACCTGAGTATGTCAAAATTAGGGTTGCATGCCGTGCCGTAAATTGATGGTTATTTACGGGAAGGCCGTAGCCGTACGGGTATTCATTCTATTCGACCCACTTATTATTACTCGGATTTGGTAACATAGAAACAAGTGAGTTGTGTGTTTAAGTCTACTTCCAGTAGATATTCCTTTTATTACTTCTTTTAGTATATAAGACTTCTAGATAGCATAGAAATACCTCAGTCAAGTTCTATTCTGACTGAGTTCTACTTATTTATTTCGTTAGCCTGAACCAAACTGGAGGAGAATTTGAACTCTCTGAGCAGCGAGTGCAAGTTGACGCGCACGACCCCACGTTACCGTTTATGGAAATTTTAACTTAGCACATCAGGCGGCAGGGCGGCAAATACCAAGGACCTTGCAATCGCTAGAGAAAGATCCAAATTAGCTGCTTTGCAGTGATCAAATGTGACATGGAAACCGCTATAAAATGTCGTACACGCCTGTATCAATCGTTACGTCAATATTGAATTCCGCTACTACCATATCGCTTCAGTCAAGTTCTATTTTGACTGAAGTGAGTTACAGTCTGCTTACATATTACTTCTCACTTACTGATTGATTCTCGTCACTCTATCTACTTTTGTACAGCTGATCTCAAAACGTTAGATCAAATTTCGTCGCGTTCTACTAAAGAACAGCTGACACCATATCTAGACATATGAAGTCTAAGCACATCGCTGATGTCACAGAGATCAGTTTGCGCATGGTGAATAGGATAAAGCGAACAAACAGGCGAATGGCCGTCCCGCAAACTATCTATGTTGGACCTCGCGGTATTATTAAGAGCTCGTCCAGTGATGGTGGAACTAATAATTATCATTCTTCAGTTTCTGGAAGCATGTATTGAGCGATCTCCTAACATATATGTTTCTGAACTACGCAGTGAACTTCATGAAGCCAGAGGTACCTCAGTATCAGACATGACAATTATTCACTCCTTGTGATGACGTGATCTTAGCAGGAGAAATGTATATCTTGTATCTATATTAATCTAGTGATATTGAACGGCTATTCCAGTTGTCCAACCCTTCTATTGAACGGAATGAAGAACGTCGCACAGTTTATCAAGTACAGATTGCTGAGAATTATAGACCAGACCAACTGTTTCCATGGATGAGGCCGGTTATATTCGTATAACAACCTCTATTGCGAGGAACGTGCTCTTCGAAGGTGCTTTAGAAGGGACGCTCCCAAGAATCTCTCCACGCTTATGTACGGCCTAAATACTAAAAACAGTAGCGTGTGCTTACGAGCCATGGGCCAAGGGGAAAGGCAGGAGTTGCCCGGAGAGGAGAGAAAATAGAAGCGGGATGGTGAAGAGGACCAGAAGAAGGTGAGGCCAGAGATGGGGTGAAACGAGGAAATCAAGGGGGCCTGGGATGTCTCATCATTGAACAACCAACGGGAAGGAATGCAAAGTTGAGCCGATTCAACGCAGATCGGTAGATGGACGCCGAGTTCTGGTGGATGAGATCAGTCTGAGTATATGTGGTGGTGAACGGGACCGTGCCGAGTATTGGATGGCACACCGTCACGAAGAGGGACGATCAGAAGGGAAACCTGAATCATTGGCACAACAGCAGCACGTAGTCCGCCTCTCTAACGTTTCCAAAAGTAGACATCTCCTACCATGGGCATGGGAGCATGCGACGGATGGTAGGGAGTGATGACGGCAAGAGAGCAGGATAATATATATTGAATGTGCGATTCTCGAATGTAAAAGGTAAGGAACGATCGTGCACTCGTAGAAGGGGTGTCTATGTGCAAAGGATGATATCGTAACGCCGCTATCTCTCAAACTGCACTATGCACCCCTACCAACATCAACCAGTCAACATTCTGTTTTGACGAGGATCACAAATTTGGATACTGAATGACCAGAGATGAAGTTGAACACAAAGGAATCTTGTTGTAAATGTTGAATGCGGATGGAAATGCGTGCCGACCCATGGTTTCTGTGCACTAGAAGCCGGGTACAAATTACGGGGAATGCAGGATGGACGAACATCTAAATCGAGAACCCCAAACGCTGCTCCTACATCAGGGATCGACAAGACATAGACTGCACTCGTCTCCAGTCATCTCGATGATATAAGTCGTCGTAAGTATCGGGTTAGGGACGAGTGATGGGATGAAAATGACGAAATTGTAGGCTGCGAGGGTAGTCACAGCTAGGGCAACAGAATCGAATAACGCGATGGAAATTGGCGTGGTGGGGATTTGCCTGTGAACTGCTATTACGCCAGGGGTGAGTAGGGGGTTAAAAATAGGGAGAAGGTGGTGGCCGAGGAGGAGCATGGGGATCGTAGAGTGGCTATTGAACTGAAGGGTACTTTTTGAATATGTGAGATGAATAGAAGAGCGGACGAGCAATACTCCTTGCGTCTAAGAGGCGGGTACGTGTTCAAGCTTCGCGAAGCTGAGGTGAGGGCCTTTAGGGAGCTAAAGGGCAGAGAGACAGAAAGAGAGTGAACATCCGAGATGACTGGAGATGACTGAGGAAGGCAAAGGATGTAATGTTGGCACGTCATTTCCCAACTCATTGTAGCAGATAGGGCTGCACGCCGTGCCGTAACGGCACACGTCAGTAAATTGACGGTTGTTTACGGCTGCGGAAAGGCCGTAGCCGTACCGTAGAAACTTCTTCATAGGCTCATGGTACGGAACGGGAATTAACCGTCCGTTACGGCTTTTCTACGGTCACGGCCTTTATAAATAGATAGAAATTTTGTAAAGAGCTACAAGGCTCATACCTGGCTTCTCAATGGGTTTTTCATCACTCTCAGATAGGAAGAATTCGATATCTTTCGGATCTTTGAGCTGACCGTCAGGTCCTAGGGCGTACTGAGTAGACATGAATCATGATGAGATATGGCGGTGTTCTGAATGATAGAGATACGACGCACCTGTTTTTAAAGCATATTGTGCAAAATATATCACCCAAAAATGCTCCAAATCGTGCCTTAGGATCCACAAAAGCATGGCAGCTTCGGTTTTTTTGTAGAATGTTTGAACTAGAATGCAAGAGACATGGGAGTTCAGAGCTACAACTTAGGAGAAAATCATTCACTATGCCAATAAACTCTATAATTCAAGGAGAATAATGGTAGCTTCAGTTCGCTCACACACAGAATCACAGACGTGTTGCAAAATTCATGTTTCACTCGTGCGCAGAATCAGAGACGCGTCGTCAAGCACAATCAGTAAAAAAGGAAATCAGTAATATTCAGCTATTAGTCATACAGTAGTCAAACAAATAAAGTGGCTGAATTCCGACTGACCGAATGTCGTTTTTACAGCATTTGATTGCATTCAGTAGTCAGATGAAAGTCACCCACAAGTCAGTGATACTTGGCTTGATAAATGCTTAATGGCAGTGTGCCAAGTATTACTAACTTTTATGTGACTAGCATCTGACTACTAAATTCAATCAAATGTTATAAAAACGACATTTCAGCCAGTCGGAACTCAATCAATTTATTTGATTGACTACTGTATGACTAATAACTGACTTTTACTGACTTCCTTTGTACTGAGAAGCACATGTAACCTCAGTCCACTGACGCGTAGAATCAGAGACGCGTCACAAAACCCGTGTTGCCGTACTACGGCCGTTACGGCCGTAATCTCACGGCATCTACGGCAATTTCCGTACCGTTGCCGTACCGTAGAGCAGCCTCGCTCTCCCTTCACGGTACGGTTTACGGCCGTATGGTAGCCGTAGCTACGGCCACGGCGTGCAGCCCTAGTAGCAGACCCAACTACAATGAATGGTTCGGAGCAGGCGCTGCGGTCGTGATTCGAACCACAACACTGGTAAGCAACACGTGGCCCCTATGTAGCGAGGGTTAAGCTTAAGCATCCTCTATGAACGTCGGTCACACTACTTCAATTATCGCCTGGCTGGCGAGGCTAAGCATCCTCAAGCTCCAAGTGTTCTTGTTACAGCTTCGCAAGAACTGCGTGGCACTTCGTTGCTTAACCACGTAAACTCTCTCATCTAATAGCAATATGGCTACAAAACACGTACGTTTCGATTCTAGTGAAAGATCCATTGATGGCCCCGGGAGTCGTATCCCTTCCCCTCCCCCTCCCCCTTCCCCTTCCCTTCTCCCTTCCCCTTCCCATTCCCCAGGTCTTTTTACACCGCCGGCTATGCCGGACAACACCAAATAGTAAATTGCCATTATTGAAATTTGCCAACAGCAATGCTAACCATTAGTAACTTCCGATTTTTAATCATCTCTTTAGTTGGGCGGACATCGGGACAATGTATTGTCTGATTATTGCCATCAATGAATATCAGCACGAGAGAATGCCGTCCCTCAACGCGGCAGTGGCGGACGGAGAAAATCTCACAAGCGTCATAACCTCGTACATTCCGTCAACGACCATTAACAAGCTATATGATCGGGACGCCACGCGTAGAAACATTGCTGAAAATCTTGACTCAATTTCACACAACGATGCTATTCCAATGAATGCGCCAATTGTCATCTACTTTGCCGGACACGGTACACGCGCATTGTTGGATGGGTATACGGCAGAGCAGACCCAAATACTATGCCCTTATGATTTTGATCCGGATCTCCATGCCCAATATCGTCGGGAAAACCCCACTAGCGCTGGAAACGGAATACCTGACCTAGTTTTTGCCAACTTACTTCAACGAATTGCAGACAAAAAGGGTTCTAACATTGAAAGTCCATTTCACGTACTCTTCATTGTTGATAACCCTGATTAAATACATTCTTCTAGACAGTAATTTTGGATTGCTGCCACTCTGGGTCTAGTAGTCGTGACGTTGCGGTTACTCGCGTTCGAGGCATTGATCTACCACAAGACTACCGTGTGTCAATCGCTCCAAATGAGGTATCACTCGTCCGCAATGGAACCTCTACTTTAGAGTCGTACGTCCTTCTATCTGCGTGTGGGGACACGGAAGTAGCTGTAGAGACGCCTTCTGGTGTAGAAACACCTTCTGGTGGGGTGTTCACACAGGCATTACTCACTACCCTTCAGAAAGAATTCCAGAATAATATCCGCTTCATGACATACAAAGGGCTAATTAATGATCTGGACCTGGGGGAAAACAGTAGAATGTATATATATTCATTGTTATTATTGCTCTTGATAAAATCACTAACCCCTCAGTTCCAGTCAACATCCTCAATGTAACGGAAAACACCTAGATCGTATTTTGTTCAGTTCAATAGTTGAGGCAAGATTATGGTTTAAATTATAGCATTGTTTTTGAATGGCTCTCATTTGTCTCTTAAATTTTTTCTACGTATAGGATACTATAGGCACTGTATCTTCGAGCATCGAAGACCTCAATTCAGAGTTTATGCAGGTCCGTCCAATTTGACTGCTAGGAGTATTTATATATCTAAATATTTTCTTGTTGGCTGCCTTTACTCGTAATAATAGCAGTCTGCAGGAGGTCTATATGAGACTGGGTCTTCATATTCATCGCTGTCTACGGAAATCGATGTAAGGAAACCGATGCTCTCTGATAATAAATCATTCATTTGGCTTCTAGTATCCAACAAACACTCCCTTTGATTTTAGCACTCAAAATGATGGCTACGAAATTAGCTTGGCTCAAGGAGCTCAAAATAACTTTCAGTCGGAGGTAGTACTCCCAACATATACTGGTTTAAATAGAGGGTATCCAAGCAGTGCACTTGATGGTATGCATAATTGATTTGTCAAAATTACATTGCTTAAAATTTTTAGACACCACGTGTTTCCCCGAGATGTCGGGTATGCCAGATTCCATGCATCCAAACGTCATTAAAGCTACTGCATCACATGCTGTGGCAGAAAATGTCGCACCAGGACGAGCAGATATTGTGTGTGGTGATTTCTTCCCTTTCAATAGCGCGGAACTGATACTGCGATTGAAATTCAGCTCACAGACATAACTATTTCCAATCCAATTGAAGATTATGCGACAAGTTATAGTTCGAAGAGTTGTTGTTCTCGACTGCTTGGCTGTAGCCTCATGTAGCTTAAATTATTGATCTAAGCGGTGGAGGCAATTCATATAAACGGCTAATATTCAACTGTAGAAATCTGCTAACCATTTCTTGAGACAGGAAGAAAACGGAAAACAAACTAAGAGCATGCGAACAGCCTGACTCAGAATCGGACGAGAATATGTAACAATCTAATTTGTTTGTTGAACATGTCAAACACAACAGCTGTGGTTCTTGTGCTCATCCTCTTCTCTGCAGAGTTTATCCCCATTTATCCTCTCCGAAACATTTTTGAAAATATAGAAAGTAATAACCACCGACACGGCCCTACGGCCCTACCTTGGATGGATTGATGGATTACCCAGGGATTACCTACCAACAAGGACATCAAATTTGATATTTCAATATCAATGTGATTATCCATTTATACAAATGGCATGGGAGAACCTTGGCACTACCAAACAACCGTCCATTGGCTAGCAAGGTCGCGTAAGAACCAGATTCACAGGCCTGCCATTACTTCGGATGGCATATATAAGAGCAATCACAAGGTAGTGATTTCCTATGTGTTCGCATCCTGATGAACAGTGGAACATCCGCAGCTGGTACGTATATTATATTCTGCATACTCCATGAAAGGAACCCAATCTAACGCCTAAATATCACACGACATATTTTACTACATAGCTAGACCTCTATAGGTCCTACCTCCAAAACCATGTCTTCCAAACAGTTGGCGGGAGACTCCGATGAGGAGTATTTAGAGGCGCTCATTGGCTTTGCAGCACTCCTCGTCGATGACGTTCAAACAAGGCCATCTATAGAGTGTGTTGGTCGTTTAAAAATGGCAATCATCATATTAGACTTTTGTTGTCTTGAAGACTGCAATGGAACCTTTGATCAACTCATCCTTTTCACATTGGGTGTAGCGCACCGCGAGAAATTCTATTACACTGGCTCAGGAGATCTTCCTCGGTCAATTTCCCTCTTTCGCCAGTCGCTTGATTTGACAACCAGCTCTACTATTTCCAGAAGCGATACTTTGAACGAACTTGCCATCACATTACGTATGCACTTCCAGCAGTCCCAGAATCCAAAAGACTTGATGGAAGGAATGGAGCTTCATAAAGCTGCTTTAACAAATGATCCTGGAACTTCTTCGTGCAAATCAGCATTTTGGCTTACTTCCTATGGTGACGCAATGAAAGATTTTTTCGAGATAGCGGTTCGACTAGAGCCTGCTAATCTCGCCATTAAATGCTACAGAAGATCTTTAGAGTTGTCGTCGAATGAATCCCTATGTCATTGGCAGACTCTCCATGAGCTTGCTGTGACTTTACGGCTACTTTATAATCTGTCCAGCCAAATTAACCATCTGGAGGAGGCATCTGCTTTAGAGAAACGAGCACTGCAATTAGCTACCCCACAACATCCGCTTCAGGCTGCCTCTCTTACCAACCTTGGCAAGATATACTACAGATTATATGAGCGTAATGGCAACCCGGATTTTATTAAGCAATCTGTGACATATAGTCGAAAGGCTCTTTCGTCGGCATATATTCCCCACCTTCTTCGCCCGGAGCTACAAAATGGACTTGCGGTTTCCTTGTCCATTATAGTTGAGGGATTAGGGGGAGACATCGGCGAAGTTGTTTCCTTATTCCGTGCAACGTTAACCCTTGTGTCGTGTCCCCTTCGACATAAATTACATGCTGAGCACGAACTGGGTCCTGCACTACGATTACAATTTCTCCAGAACTCTGATATCTCTGTTTTGGATGAAGCTATTATTTTGCAACGGAAGTGTATGGAATCCTCGTCCCTTCCTCGCCAGCAATTTGTTTGGATCATAAAACTTGCACTCAGCCTTCAAGCTCGATTTTACCACTTTCGCCAACCAAATGATTTACCCGAAACTATAGCATTATATGAAGAATCACTCAAATCAATTCCCGTATCGCACCATGAACGACCGAAATTCCTTTACAATTTAGGCAATGTGCTGCTGGTACAATTTGAGACTGAGCCGGAAATCAATACATTGGATCGAGCAATATCAGCTTTACGAGAAGGTCTTAATTTACTTAAAATCAGGATCGATGGTGACAATCCAATTCATCCATTGGCTAACTCTTTAACCCATTTGCTTGCGCATTCACTCAACACCAAAGGTGCATATCTCAATGACTCTACGGACTTGAATGAGATTATCACTCTATTTCGAATTGTCTTGAAGAACCAAACCTATTCTCCATTAGACTCTGACAAGAAAAGCAAGCTACTGAAAGATTTTGCGATTGCTTTGCGCATGCAATACAGGAGCTCCGGGATTCAAAACGATTTGGACGAGGCTCTTCTGCTACACGATGAGGCGTACAATCTTCTGACTCCCACATCTGTCGACCGTGCGTTATCTGCTGCGGAGATAGGTATCACCATGATGGTTGCATATCAAAAGAAGCAGC
Organism: Crucibulum laeve; assembly: GCA_004379715.1. Taxonomy (NCBI): domain Eukaryota; kingdom Fungi; phylum Basidiomycota; class Agaricomycetes; order Agaricales; family Nidulariaceae; genus Crucibulum; species Crucibulum laeve. The sequence continues at coordinate 108,508 of ML213639.1, forward strand.
TGCCTGCATATTTAGAGGATGCAGTTTCATGGTTTCGTCGTGGAGTAGCATCAAAAGCAGCCTACTTATGGAGACAGTACCAAGCAGCACTTACGTGGGCTGACTCAGTTGACGGTCTACATGATTCAGCATTGCAGGCTTACGAATCAGCTATCGAACTTCTTCGGCAGTTTGCGACTCTTAATCTTGACTTAGATTCACGCCAGAAGATACTGGCACGAAGAAGTGACGGTTTGGCCAGGAATGCAGCCGCATGCGCAATACAATTGGGTGAATTTGAAAAGGCAGTCGAGCTACTGGAGGAGGGGCGTGGAATCTTCTGGTCACAGGCCTTGCATCTTCGAACACCTATGGATGATCTGCGAAATGTTGATGGCGGTTTAGCAGATGATTTGCATAATATTGCTGCAGAACTGGAAGAAGCATCGTATAGATCCTCTTCTGTATTTTCAATGCAGATGACCAATAAAGAGAAAGTCTCTGTAGAAGAGAAAGAAGTTTACCTTCGTCAGTTGAACGAGCGGTGGACGACGACTGTCGAGAGAGTACGAACGCTCTCAGGTTTTCAGGACTTCTTGCGACCTCTACAAGCCTCTAAACTAATGAAATCTGCTGATGAACATCCCGTGATTATTCTGAACGCTTCCAATTCTCGATGTGATGCGTTGATCCTCACGCGCGATGGTATTGAGCATCTACCGCTGATGAATTTTAGTCCTGGGCATGCAAGAAGGCTCACTAAACTTGTCCAAATTTCACATAATATAGCCAGTGGTAACCGAGACGACAATGACGAAATATCAAAACAGTTGCAATCGTTTGATGATCCTCTGCTTCGGGATAGCGAAGGAATTTTTTATGAAACTATTATCAAGAATCGAGCCGGAAAAGCATCTGGAACGGATAAACTATCGAGTGATGATCTACTTTCATATATTTTAAGAGTTCTGTGGGATCATGTCGTCAAGCCCGTTTTACACAAACTAAATATTCAAGTCAGTATGCTCAGTAAATTGTTCCTATTATGTCAGGCCACTAACATTCTACGAATAGAAGTCTGAGAAACCGTCCAGAGTCTATTGGTGCCCAACTGGGCCATTCACGTTTCTTCCTTTGCATGCAGCTGGGGATTATGAATCCCCTGATGGAGAACGCGCATTTGACTACGTCATCTCTTCCTATACGCCAAGTGTGGCAACTCTTTTAAGTAAGAGAAAAAACGAACATATTTCGCCTGTAAAATCCTTCAAGATGATGACACTCATTCAGTCCAAATCGCTACCACAGACAAGAATTGAATTGGAAAAGATAAAAACCAGAGTCCCCGAACAGCTCTTAACGACCCTTGGAGATTCACCCATTCCTGTATCCATCGACGAGGTGCTTTCATGTTTGGAAACAGTTTCAGTAGCGCACTTTGCATGCCATGGCCGACAAGATTCCTTAAATCCACTTGAGAGCGCATTAATACTTGAAGACTCCAATTCCGAATTACAACTCTCCAAGATTATGAAACATCCTATGCCAAATGCCTTATTAGCCTTCTTATGCGCATGCGAGACGGCGAAAGGTTTACAAGATCTACCCGACGAAGCCATACATTTGGGCTCAACACTTTTATTTGGTGGATTTCAATCTGTTATTGCTACCATGTGGTTGGTTTGACTGTTTCTCCTTTTTTTTTTTTCAGGCGCAACGCTAAATTTAAATAGGTCGATCGCTGATATTGATGGGCCGAAGATTGCGGATGAATTCTATAAGAATTTGTTCTCGAAGGACAGAGTAGAAGAAAACAGTGAGATTGAGCTGGACACGTCTGAAACGGCATGGGCACTTCATCGCGCGGTGGCAGAATTACGGGAGGAAAATGTTTCGTTCTCACGTTGGGTTCCGTATATACACTTGGGACAGTAAACGTCCCCATTATTTTTGTACGGTGGACATTTGATAGTTGCCTGAATTTGGAATTTGCTTTCCTCATAATTTAGGAATGAAAAATAGCCCTAAGATGATGCAAGTGGGGGAAAATTGCGAACGGCACTATCTCCCCATCCCGCCCTGCTATCTCCCCATCCCGCCCTGCTATCTCCCGGTCCCGTCCTGCTCTCCCCATTCTCCCTCCTGGCCCTCGCATACTGGTGAGTGACTACTACTTTTGGAAGCGTTAGTGAGACAGATGACGCGCTGTACAGCTGTGCTGAAGCACAGTTCAATGTCCTCTCCCGATCGTCCCTCTTCCAGCATCCAATACTCGACGACGTCACGCTCATTTTAGTTCTGCTGATGATTCGATGATGGTATACCTTACTTGGGATTCTCGCTCTATACCCATCCCCATCCCAGTCCCTAGCTCTGCCCTCATCCATCACTGTCTTCTAGCACGCTCCCCACCCCGACTCTATTCTCCTTTCACCCTTAAGCAACATCAGCTAGTGCTGTGAAAGGCTCGGCCTCAGGCCGTAAGCCGAGCCGAGCCGAGCCGGGGTAGCCTAAGCCGTATGAAGCCGTGCATTAAGGCTTCTACGGCCTACGGCTCAGGCTTCCAATTCTTGAGGCCGTAAGCCTCGGCCTGAGCCGCGGCTCTTGATACTGACTGTTGGCAAGCTAGTGATCGCTTACTGAGAGAACCGGTTGTGCTGTAAGTGCGATTCAAAGATAAGATGACCTATCCAGAAGTAAGCCCTGCATGTGTGTCAACTATAGAACCGTAGATACATGGATTTATATTGAGATTGAGTATGGAATTTGATTTTTATAGCTTTACTTTCAAACTTAGTATATTTAGTAACAAGCCGCGGCCCAGGCCTAATCCTACCCCAGGCCGGCCGTGATGACGGCTCAAGGCTCGGGCTTCAGATTTATGAAGCCTAAGCCGTGCAAAGCCGAGCCTAAGCCGTAATATTGAAGCCGAGCCGAGCCGTTCCAGCACTAACATCAGCAGATCAAAGCATTCTTTACTTGAATTACGGCTCGCAAATGAGCATAGAGCACAGAGAGTCACTCTAACAGGTTCTTTTCAACTTCACCACCACCTATCGTGGCCACAGTATCCACAGCTGTCTTTACCCTTGCCGCCGGCCCACCATCGCCATCTACCGCCATCACCACATCGTTACCTTCAACTCTTCAGGACGACACATTACTGCCCTCGTCGTCACTTTCCCTCGTCTGATCTCTCCATGTGTTGGACGGCGCTTGTTGCACTTAGGTTAGAAGATTCGAGAGTACGTCAACTTCGAGAAGGAATACTTCGGGTATGTCTCATCAACCCTCCATAGCCCCTATGCGTAGCCTTCAGTGCTTCTATTCAGATGATTCGTGCACAAAGTGTACACTGTGCAATTCATGGCTTATGAACATCTACCGGCTCTATCTTGTATGCTAACTTGGGGTTGTGGGCCGTTGCAAGCACGGCAGTATGAGTCTTTTTCAGGCTTACAGTATATTTGGCTATTGTTGAAATTTACCGAAGTTGGGGTTGCCGACATCTTCATTGTATACAATGACAATGCCGCAGGATTGAATGCAGATACCTGTGTTGATATTACCCATTGTGTACCACAATCCTCTGATTTTCGGCCAGGAAATGAGAGCTAATGAGGGACAAAAGAAAGAGAGAAATCAGATCTTACCGATGACAAATGTCTCATGATATTCCATAAAAGGCAATTTTTGGGATGCCGTGTTGCCACGGTTCGGCTAGGTTCAGTTCAGGTCGGCTTTGACCGGCTTAAGGGTCTTATCGGCCTAGAAGCCGGTCTGAACTGTAGAAATAGAACGGTTTCGGCTCAGTTCCGCTTATAGTCCGGTTAAGCCACGGTTCATGCCTATATATAGTGGGGGTGGGCAATCCTCGGTAGCCATGTGGGAGCGTGACATTGTGTGTGACACAGTAAAGCGTGACAAATGTTGACCCAACCGTGATTTTGGCATGTCTGTGACGCTGTCACTTATTCTAACCACCCTCAAGCTCTACTGCACTTTACAAGTACTTGTATACATTGTATACCATGTAAATTAAACTATATGTTGTAAATTGTGATAAATACATGAAATTTCCTATTTATATGTGCCTTAAAGTTGCCTGACTGAGCATGAGGTGGAGACATTGCATCTGCATTGAGGTGGCTGTACACCCCAAATTTGGCTGGGCTCGAACTTTAAACCTATAGAGAAATTCAACAAGACACTTTTGTGCCTAGTTTTGGTGAAAAAATATGTTCAGAATTTTAACCTCTACAAAAAATAGGGAGCCGTTTATCGTTATCTCCTCTGAGAGGCAAGATAAGATAAAATTATTTTAAAAAATCAACACATTCCATCAATTAAATAAAGATATAAAAAATATACTCCCTAATATTTTTTATGAATCGAAAACTGAGCACATTTTGTTACTTGAGCCAAGGCTGAAAGTAACTTGTAACAATGTTCTATAGCTTGCAAGTTTCAGCCCCTATCAGGACAGTATTTGGCAGAGGTTTCTTGCAGATTCTATCGAGGGAGTTGGATGGAAAATGGCGCGATCGGAACCGGAAGACAAAGGCTGAGATGCTTACTGACTGATAGACCGACGGAGGAGAAGACGAGTGCACAACGGGCACGACATATATGACAGAAACCGAAGGGGAAGAAGGAGGAGAATGCTAAAATAGTTGCTGGATCGCAACTAAGATAGCTCGACGATAAGAGCACGTAAGAATATGAAAAAAGATCTGGAAGAAAGACAGAAAGGCGGCCTAGATGATAAAAAAAGACCGGAGTAGTTTGCAATTAGCGTCGTCGAAAGCGTCGCGATTTCGTGAAGAGGACGATTTTCGAAGATTCGAGCTCCAAGAACTTGAATTTATTTCGTAAAATCGAAGGGGTTGTGTAGCAATGGAGTACAGAGAGTATGGAGAGGATGTATGGTACTCTGAACTACTGTAAGACGAAGCTGAAACCTATGTTTTTAAATAAATACGAGAGTCCTCAACACAAAGGAGTAAAGTCGAAATAAAATGTAAAATTTTTGAAGTAGAATGAATATTTGAGCGTCTGTAGACACCAGAATCGCTCTGGGAATACTATTGATCTGTAGGGAATGCAGGAGGTGTCTGCTGAGCACTGGATCGCATGGATCCTATCCCAAATAAGTACATAGATGAATAAAATACGAAAAATACAAATCAAATCAAAAAAATGGCCTATCCCGCGATTGAATCCGTTGTTCCAAGCTCAAATAAATGTTCCGCGCTTTTCTGAAGCATCCTGATGCGTTCCGAACACATCTTAGCTGATCGCATAACGTTCTTACAGGTGGGTTTTCGTGTACAGAGCCCAGTGAGGCTCGTCATTGGTATCCTTTTGCTTATCTAAGATGAATGTCAAATCATTTCTCTTTTGTGAAAGTACAGGAGCCCGGGCTTTGTCCAAGCCGGACCTGTCATGGAAGCGGAGTCACACAACATGAGGGGACATGGATGTCATTGAATGTCACTGTTAAAGTTTTATTGCTTCCAGTACTTTAATATCAATAATTTCTTGGCTGAAATTCAGACCTTATTATTTATTTTTCAGTTTAATATTGATTGTATTGGTACTTCTATTGCTTTTATTGGTCTATTGATTGTATTAATATTTATTACTTACTCTATAGTGACTGTTCAATGCTTCTATGATAATTTATATGATATTTTAACCACTATATGAAATGCATAAATACATATATAGCATTTTAGTGCTTCTGTGATAATTTGGCCAGTCTAGAGAGTATAGAGCAATGAAAAGAAAGAAATATGTTGTCTGTGTCCTAATTTGGTAGCGAGCCGCGGTTTAGCCGGTTCAAACCGGTCCAGAGCCGACAAATGAAGAAGCCGAACCGTCAGGAGCCGTAAGCCGAAGATGCGGCGCGGTTAGGGCATTTTACGGCTCGGCTCGGTCGGTTCACGGTTTTTGACCCGAACCGTGGCAACACTAGGTGGCAGTGCATGCCGCTGACGTACAACTTTCACTCACTTTTGATGGTGACAGATGGCTCTACTAAAGCTCCCTAAAAGAACGATTATTATTACATAAGACTCGTAACCATTGATTCTCCGATATGAAATTTTCTTTGTACTTGACTGTGATCCATTACGAGGCTGTGGTTGATAGGACGGCACACCGCACCGTACAGCATACATACGGCTCCTGGACGGCTATGTAAATTGTGGCAGTAGCATTGATTTTAACTGGCCGCAGTATGATATGGATGAATTTACGGTCAAAACGGCATTTACAGTTGTGCGGAAGATGTAAAAATGATTTTTCTGTAGCCATATGTATGCCGTATACGGTACGGCGTGCAGCCCTAGAACTTGATCGGTGTCGTAGGCTGGCTGTCTTTTCTCGTGGTAAACTCCTCTATTTGTTGGTACTTGTTAATCCAGAATCACAATCATCTCTTTCAGCATAATCGAAATCTTTCCGGCGTATCAGCATCAGTGATCAAGAACAAGTTTTAAGTCTTCTATGTGTTTTAAAAATATTTTCCAATTTTATGTTGTTTGGCTCACCCCATCCTATTTCTCCGGAATGTCTGGCAATTGTACACCTAGAGTTGAACAGTGTATACTTCTTCAGTTCTGTGACGCCACCATTTTCTCTTTGCTACTGTTTCAAGGTCGAGCGCGTAAATCATCCTGATGGCTTATTGTTCTGATGATATTAGAAGTTGTATTTGCTTAGAGTTGACTCTGATCAATTGTGTTCCACCCAGCGGATTAATACTGCTGATAGCTCCACTGATTGGTGATTGATTCCACATATATAAGGGATCTCGCTACCTGGAGATTACTACATCCTTATCGATATGAGGGGCTTTGTTGACTTACCAAACAGCCTTCACACTCAATATACACGTGTAGAACGATTGGAAAACTATTCTAATAGTAAGTGATCCTCACAAATATGTAGGATTCGACCTGAGATAATGTCTATCTATACATCAGTGTCAGCAATCGCATTTCTTGTGTATGATATATTGATTTATTTATCGACGGAGGTACGTGAAAGATGTCCATCGTCGAAATATCAATCGTCAATTTCAGTTATCTAGGCCCATCATATTTGGCAGTAAGCACACCTTACTTGAGGACGTTCTTTGAATTATCACTAATTATATATATACTTTCACAGAGGTCGGTGGTCGCTGCCCACCTTGCTTTATATATTCTCAAGATATTATGGGTTATTGCATTTGTGGTATGTTTGTCTTAACCATGCCATATATTTCACGGGTAATAAGCTGGAGGTCATTCGCAGTGTAATTTTATGCGGTAATTTTCTCCATAATCTTCGGAATTCTGTATTCTTCTTAAATTTCTCCAAACTAGTATCATTGCAAGAGGATCTCTCGTTAAAAGTGCGTTGACAACGCTCCAAGCTGAAAACAATTGACATTCTGTACTAACGGTTCATAAGTTGTGCGTTTAGTTCTTTCAGTAACTGCATGGTGCAATTCCTAACTACATTGGCCATCAAGCTGCGAAATGTATTTGAATTACCGAGGATTGTAAGTTTATACTATTACTCTGCTCAATATAATTTTTTGAATTTAACCGCATATTTGTGTAGTGGAGGGCTTATTTTATTCACCACTGGGGTGAGCGTCATTTTCTGCATGCGCGTAAATGCCCTTTATAGGAATACAAGGAAAAGTTATACAGTCATTTTTTTCCTGTGTACATGCATCAAGTTGCGGAATGAAGTGATTCCTCAGGATTCTGATCTCGTGAGGAGACAACCTTGCACCTCTACGCCCGTTATTACACAGTTCTTCTGTGATGGTGTTGTATTTTTCTTCCTGTAAGTCATAAGCTATATATTTCATCACTGAAAATAAATGTTGATGATATTTTCTCAAGTATATTTAGTATGTTAACTTTTCGAAGCAATGAATATCTCCCACATCATGTTGACCAATCGGCAGATATGGTTCTTACTTGTTTTCTGACCGAGTATATCCATGGGGGACTTTACAGAGACGTAACACTACCGTGAGTGTACTGCACCTAGTTTGAAACCCCCTGAAAGTAACTAATAGCTCAATAATTAGATGGTTATTTGCAGTGTACTCATTTGCTGTAAGTATTGGAGTTCCAAACTATTTGTTCAACAATTTATTTTGAGCAAATTATGTAGGGTTCTCGCCTAATTCTTAATTTGCGCATCGAAGCCGCCAAGAATACAGAGGTGGGAAGCCGCATAACAACAATACAGTTCTTTGGGCATATTTCACAACATAGGACTGAAGTAGAGGATACAGAGGCATAGTATCGCAGCTAATAGTATGGAGTCAATACAATATATCTCAGTTAGATATAATCGACTGCATTGTACTATACCTAATAGTATAGAGTTGATACAATATCTATACTATAGGTTAGTGAATGTTTTTTATAGTAGATAGTAAGAGAACCCTCACATCTCAGTTAGATATAATTGACTAAGATGCGAGCGACGATAATCTACTCTTTTTATACTAGATCGCGAAGATAATCCTGGGAGGAGAAAGATACGGCTGAAAGAACAAACACAACTAATGACAGAAGAAGATCGAGCAGGCAGCTGGGTTGGCCGGTATTCGTCGTCTCATCGCGACAATGCCGATAAGTGGTATGACCAAGAATGCAGGAATAGAGTAATCGATACTATCAATCATCTTGGTCGTGTTTATCTTGGCCACGGATCAACCCTCCTCTCCTCCGGGGCTGACCGTACACCCAATTCTCCCCAACTTCTGAACTAGTCCTCCAGAACGGTGTCCATCTATGTCCGTCGTCTTGCTCATGCCTTCCATAAATCCAACAATAGGGTTAATAAGGGCGAGAATGCTTCTGAAGGAGGCAATGCTATGCGAAGGTGGAGTATTGCTCGTGGAGCCAATGAAGACGTGGAAGATGGTACGTAGCTGCTGGGAAAGGAGAGCTTGTTTCTGTTGGAGACAGTGTCGACAGTGCTGAAACAGTGATGGTACTACAACAGAAGATGGCGGTCACATCGCCAGAGGAGATGGTGTAGCTGGCAGGTGCGATGGCTGTCATGCTACCGAACATGATCATGTTGCTGCTGAGAACGATGACGGTGGCGATCACGGTATCGCCGGTGACAACGAAGGCCGTGATGATGTTGAGCAAGGGCTGAAGCCGGAGGTACAGGACTTGAAGTAATTACACATTGACCGCTGCAGACGCACAACCATCAAGAACCGGATCGGATAGTGAGGACAGCGACGAGAGCGGTAACGAAGAAAGCCGCGACAAAGTGGGTCTTTCCGTCATCGTCGGTTCGCCTTTATCATCCTCCACTGCACTGCTAGTCGTGTCGTTCTCCTTATCCAATCCGTGTCCTCTCGGCTGTCAGAACACACCATCCTCCACTGGCAGCCTAGAATTTACCCCGTCAGTATCGACCTCGTTACACTCTTTCCCATGTTTTCGCACTGACGAGCCTCGCACGGCTCTGTACTCGGAAACTCGGTCCTGCCGCCGCTAAATCGACTTCAGTATCTCTATTTTCAACCAGGGATTGTCGGGGAAGATTCGGAACGCATCAAGAAGCTTTAAGAGTGATTCGAAATGCTATTTGAGCTCGGAACAACGGATGCTATCGCAAAATACTTCATTTTATTTGATTGGACTCACATTTTCTCATTTTTTAGACAATCTAAGTATTTATTCAACATAGGAGTAGTTTCATCCACATGAATCGAGTCCCATGAGCGAGTCTGACTTCTACAGCCGCTAGATGATCATTTTCTTTCATTTTTGTACATTTTATTTCTGTTTTACTTCTTAGTAGCGAGGACTTTCATACATATAAAAACATAGGATTTTCTTCGTAGTTCAGTAGTTCAGAATCCCCACTCCCCCTCCTCTGTACTCAATCGCTCTCCTACATACTTCAGTCAAATACTTCGATTTTACCGAATATATTCAAGTTTTTGGATCTCAGGTGCTCGGCAAAGTCGACCTCTCCACTAAATCACGATGCTTTCGACGACGACAAAGCGAAACGACTTCGGTCTTTTTGCATCATCTAGCGCTCCTTCCGGTCTTTCTACGCTATCTTGTTTTATATTTTTCCGAGCTCTCGTTGTCGAGCTATCGTAGTTGCGATCGGGCGACTATTTTAGCGTTTCTCTAGCAGTCTTCCTCCGTCTCCATCGTCTTCGTAGTGCCCGTCGCGCACTCATCGTCTCCTCCGTTCGTCTATCAGCTCCCCAGTCCCTCAGCCCTCGCCCTCCGGTCTCAATCGCGCTATTCTTCATTCAACTCCCTCAGCAATTTGTTATTCTCTTCGCAGTTCCCTTCCTAGATTGTTAGGACCGACGTGAGGCCACCTCGCATTTTTATTCTTTTGTTTTCTAGGTATACAGGTATTCTAGGGATTATTATATATATTCCTACACTATAGCCGGTGCCTAGGTCGACAGCACTCCCACTCGTTCACTTGTCAATTCTGCTTGGGGACTCGAGAAACCAGCTGGTGAAGTCGCGCAAGATAAGAGTGTATGTAGCTTGCAGAGACGATAAGGCAGCTGGCGAGGACAGTGCACTTGGAGTGCTGAAAATGACGATGCAGGTGTTGGAAGGAACAAGAAAGCGATTGTTCTGGCAATGCAATGGTGATGTTGCTGGCGATGAGGTGATGTTGCTGGCGACGGGCGCTGTTGGTGAAGATGGTGGTGCTGCCAGAGCATACCGTATTCAAACGAAATATCGCGGACGAACCTGCAGCAGGATTCTGAAATTATGGGTGTGATGATGACTCTGCGCTGTTCGAGTTCTTCATGTGGAAGAAGTGGGAAATTCGCTCAGCCAACAAGACATAGCGTTACCTTCGAAACCGTAGTTTGCTGCTGTACTCGACGAAGAGCTGGTGCAAACGAAGGAGCTGGTGCAAAGATGCCGATCTTGTGGACAGAAGACAAATCAAGGGGACGCTGTAAGCTGGAGGATCCTCGCTTGAGAGCGATGAACCACCACCGTCGACTATTACGATGGTACACAACGTGAGGAAGACGCTGATGGCGACAGTGGTGCCGCGTCATTGTCACCTGCTGTATCGTCTAGTGTAGCTTTGGTCCCCCTGGGAGTCCCTGGTTGCTACCATCCTGCATCTTATTCCTCTCCCATCTCTCCGCTCGTCAACTTGCAAGTCAAATGCACGTCGTCACTGCTCCGGGACAAAAACGATAGGTAGACACGGTGGTATCGCTATTGGTGCCTGCATGACGGGAAGATTTGCAACAAAAAACCACTTGTGGAAACGATGAAGTAACTTGTAATCAGGCTTGTACAGTCCTGGCGCCAGTGATATTCCTTCTGAAGTGTCTAGGGGTATTCGCGTCTATGGGATCGGCCATTAGCATCAGCGGAATAGAGAGAAGGGAAGGTTACGAAGAGTGTAAAGGCAAGGATGGTATGGCATGTTATTGGCGACAATGAAGATTTTGGGGTGTAACAAATGGATGTGGGCTGGGTAAGAGCACAAAGACGCAGAGGTGGAAGGAAAGAGTCTAGTTGAGACTCACGTTTCCCGCGAAACGGGTCAGTTGAAGTGATTGAGTGTTTCTTGCTCCTTCGGTGTCCAACCATGAGTGTAACCGTAAGTCCGCAACAGAACCGAACGTCGAGGGTTCAAGGCGCGTTAGCGGAGCAACGGGAAGCTGAGATGGCACGGGCAGTTGAGATGGCGTGGAACACGTATCGGATCGGGTAAAGGATGCCGGAACCGTTACCAGGTATCAGTGCTCAATAACACGCACTCACTAACACAGCACGCTATTTCCTGTTTCGTCTACAGAGATCAAACAGAGATATTAACAACTTGGGAATTTCTTTACTCAGCGAATGGGTAGGAGAGGATGAACCTTATCCCAGAGTCACACATTGAATAGTATCCATTTATAATGCACTATATACAGGTGGGATATCGCACACATTGATCGTTTCGCTGCGTGACAGCCGTATACCGCTATCTTCGTGTAAGATAATATCCAAGCGCGAGTCAACTGTAGCCTCGGCAGTGCTTATAACTGGGATTTCGTGCTGCTGCTGCTGCTGCTCTACGTTTCTAGATGAAGGAAATTCGACCTTCTCCGTACTTGTCTCTGGAGGAAGCGGCAGGCTGGTTGTTGAATCCACAAGTGGAGGTTTACGAAATGGTGCTCGAAAGAATGCTTGTGGATTGAGCTCGATTCTAAACGGAGATATTCCGTTTCGAACTTGAATTCTAGCTGCCGCCACATTAGAATCCTCATCCTCTGCAGCTGTATCGTGTACTACTTTCCGTTTTCGGCAGTACAGGAAAGACAGAACGAAGGTAGAGATTAGGAGAAATAACCCGCCAATTACGCTTGGTATTAGAATTTTTATCGGAGTTATACTCTTCCTCGTATCATCAGCAACCTGAGTACTTATAGGAACCGCAGACGGAGCGTTGGTGCTAGAACTGTACGAAAATGAGCTTTTCTTCATAATTCAGACGCGATATTGCTTACGACCGAACGACAGATGCAACGCTAACAGTGTCAAAAACAGTCACCACGTTACTCGTTCCCAGATTCTTCTTCTTTGACCTATTTCAACAGGTTTCCTTGAATTGTACGACTTTTGAACACAATAACGCAGTATGCCCCACTCACGAGTCCAGAGCGACAAGCTGGAAGCTTCTAAGGTGTTCATTAATCATTTGTTACGTGAAATGTGGCTTATAGTGAACGTACCCTGTGTGATTAACCATAACCAGGAATGAACCTGTCTCCGCCTTCTGAATGGTCGAATTGCCAGGAGTTTGAAATGGCCCTGACGAAAGATTTACAGAGGTTCGATTTATCGGCCTGGATGCATCCACAATCCCCCAGTACCAGGTACCAGGATCATTACTCTCTCGTACCCATGTAAGATTGGTATGCGAACCAGCAGAGATGGCGTTGGAGTTGACCACAAGTGTGAATGCCGTTACAAATGGTAAGGCAACTACGAAGTAGAACCTGACATTCATAAGAGGTGATGAGAGCGGCATAAAGAGCTGAACTGTAGAGCTCTACGCACCTTGAAAGGCTAGTTTGCATTCCGACCACTTACGAAGTGGAAGGACGGTCGGGGGTTGATCAAGAACCGAAATCATCTACAAGGTAGAGAGACCCTAACGACAGCAACGGTCTAGCACGGACAACGGGTTCAATAAAACTGATCGGCTGCTTAGCAGAAAAGTAACTATCATGATGAATGATGAAAACGGGCGAGGCCCATCAAAATTTGATAGCACCTAAATTTAGATATGCGTAAATGAAATAGGATGAAAGTGGAAATGTTTAATATGCGAGAAGAAAGAAAGGGAGCATGAAAGACTGAATGAGTCAAGACGGAGACAAAATCAAAAGACGACATTCTAGATCGCCGGAGCGTTATGTAGACTCAGACATATATCTATCAAGACTACATGGTGCGCGAACACTTGTGCTAACACGTAACACCCCGTGAACACTTAGTCGAAATGATACAGTAGTTGCATAAAAATGATTGGTGGTCGCAATACTAGCGACACAGGTGCGGTAGATGTGGACCTCTCCTTAGGAACACAAGGCAACAGTATCAATGTTCCGTTAAAGACCTGGAGCAATAGCAGATCTCACGCGATGACGAACTCAAAATTATATCAACAGGAATCGGAAGAAGAGGTAAATATTCTTGTTTTACACGGTGTGTTTATTGAAGAATACTTTCCAGGTATGTCGAATTGAAATAAGCCCGCGGACAGAGGTGATAAAGAAGTAATACGGAGGCGCCAAGGCTGAGCCTAGATATTACATTGATCAACGTGAGATGTGTATTTGAGTTTAGCAGCATTTCAAGTAGTAGATTTATGTAAATATTTGTATGAAGAATGATAATATTAAAATATGTATTTGGGAACAAAGGCATCGTCGAACCAACCGCCTGTCACAGCTTCGTGAGTACTCGCATCCGAAAGATATCATTGCTAAACTTCCACCACATGCCATTGAAAATATACTGACATGGTGTAGCCGGGGCAGTAGCTCCGCACTGTGTGCACGGTGAGATAGTTCTCTATTCCCCTCCCCTCCTCCGCTCGTCCTTCCTTTGGCTTGCACAGCCGCCGGATGTTTCCGCTAGTTGTACTTGTATCCTAGTCTACGTGATGTACGCTATCTTATCCTCCAGCCTGCACTGCCACAATGGACTTACCGAAAATTCCTTCTTTCAAAGCAAAGTACAGAGTAAATAGAGCATAGCCATCCCTAAATGCCCTACCACCTCAAAAAGGATATGAGCTGCCGAAGGCAAGAGGTGAGCGCCTACACGAAAGCATTAAGTTGTTATAGACATTAATTTATCAAGCTTCAACATATATCTCCAGACTCGCCTGGTAAGGAGGTAAGTAAGGCACTGCTGGGAATGCGCTTTAATAAGATAGTAGGGTTGATCGGCGTACTTTTCGATGAGTAATACTGTAAATCCTAGAGGCAGGGAGGCAGGGCGAGATATACGAGTTTGGGAGAAATTGATGAAGCGTTGTCGACGAGGGTGAGGATGAAGGTCCTACAGCAGCCAGGGAACAACTACAGAGACAAGGAGGGTGCAGGGCACGAGAAGCGGCACTGTTCTAGAGGATACAATGGCATAAGCGGAAGTTGTAGCAGAAAGAAAGGCCGGGTACACATATTCAAAGGTACCGGGGACGAGGAGTAGGTGGGTGGTAGGAAAGCGTGGGTCGACTGAGGAGGAAAGAGAGGTTTCGTTACCCACAATGCTTTTCAATCCTTCACTCTAGATCTAACTAAAGGTCAGTTAAGGCGCTACTTCCTCCCATCATGGCCATCGGCATCTCGTTAGTTGCGGCCGGTATCTTTTATTTCTGGGCAGAATCTTGATTCTGGATCGTGCCGAGCGCTTATTGTTGAGTTAGACGCGTCCAGAGAACAGGTGAGATCCTGTTAGGAGGAAGAGGAGAAAGGCGGAAGATCATCAGATTGCTTGCTTCTCGATGTGATTGCAGTGGTCGATGTGAATAGTAGACCAGAAACGTACATATGCGAAGCAGCGGGCAGTAACGTTGAAAAGGGAGACGGAGACAGTGGAACGGAATTATGAATGGTTGATGAAAGGGCGTCTTATCCCCAAAATCAGAGGCCTCAAATCAAAGCAGAACTCCCGTGACTCTTCTCGGGCCGGACCGTAGATCTTGCCTCTGCATTTCTCATCCTTGAAAGCGCGGTAAATATATTTACGTCCTATCCGAGCATATGTCTTACAACGTTCTTCATTATGTAAATAGCGACGAGCGGGTAATCTCTCATCTGACTCAGTGCCAACCCGGAGAAACCAAAAGTCCTACATCTTCCAGAATCCAAAGCGCACTCGGAAACACTTCGTACTACTCAAGCGTTGCTTCGAGCCTGAAGGTACATGCACTCCTTCCGATTCCTTCTTATTACTCCCACAAAGAATCCAACATGTCGCTTCCCCCGGGATAACATGGATAATCGATAGGAAGTCGGATCCGTCTCCATAAGTATGGGCAGTTGTTTTCCAAGAATGCTGACCAAAATAATATTTTGAAGTGCTTCGTTACGAAATGTTCTAATACTTTAAAATTGCCAATATTTTTAGCCAAAAACATCCAACAATAAGTATACATCAGTAAAGAAAAAAGTCCTTTTTAGGTTTAAGCGCTGAAGGGGTTCATGACAGCCTTAATGTGCACCATGGAAGCTCGAGGCACCATTCTATCAACTTTCTGCTTCTCAACCGCCTATACTGCCACTTATCCAGTTATCACACCTCCCAAAAAGAAGTCCGATCTAGTCGACTTCTGTGATGCATGATACATGGTACCATAAGGCCAAAATAAGATACCTAAGCGCCCTTAAACACCAATACGTCAGCGCTGATTATTTCATGATTATTTGCACACTTCATTTCAAGACCATTTTATTGTGGAAAGGCTTCGATTGCACTATTTTTCATATTTGTAGCTATTTTTTAACCGCTGGGATGTTTCGAGAAGCATTTCCCTCACATACGCATAAAAGATCGGTTGGGGGAAATCAACTCGTTTGGTCTCTAATCTACTGTTTTCACAGTTATATTCCCTTTCTGAAGTGTCATGCGTTGTCGGTATCTGTTTGATAAAGTTGTCATATTTGATCGTCCATGACTGTATGTGGTAAACTCCTTTCTATCAGCACTAAACGGTGATATTTGGATATTTCTGACAAAGCCTTCCCCACTTATCACTGGGCGCCCCGCTTAATCATTACATTGAGTTTTCACTCTTCCATCTCATCTGCCAAAATTATTTAGAGTTCGATGTCTGTCAGATGGATCGAAATTTCATCATAAAAAGAGAGACAAATGTCAGCTGTTATACTATTTACCCATTACGAAAAAGTGCAATGTCCCCCCTAAGCGTAAGAGAGCTCTATGTCGACAAATGAACCCACATTTTACTTAATTTCTAGCTCAGCACGCGAAATTTGCAGAGAAGCAAGTATGTGCCCGTCCTGATCATAAAACCTAGTACTGAAGGAGGCACCTGTTACTAGCTTACCCCGTCACAAGAAGAAGAAACGAGAACGGCATTTGCGCAACTTGGCATAGTGGATGTAAGTGCTTTCCTAGTT
The DNA here is from genome assembly GCA_004379715.1 of Crucibulum laeve. Lineage (NCBI taxonomy): Eukaryota > Fungi > Basidiomycota > Agaricomycetes > Agaricales > Nidulariaceae > Crucibulum > Crucibulum laeve. The sequence goes on from ML213639.1 coordinate 125,180, forward strand.
GTATAGTCCAGATACATTCCTCTCACATCTTTCCTTAGGATGCCAAACCGCGACGCCCAACCGAAAGGAAGCCCTCAGTGTCACATAACACCAGAGAAGCACCTAAAGTAGGCGATTCATTAATTCAGGGCCTGGGTGAATTGATATGCTAAAATGACATATTAAAGAGAAATCGCCAATCAAAGTCCCCGACAGCAAGACATGATAACTATGAACCGGCAAGTGGCCAATTGGATATTTCATTTACAAAAATTCAGCTATTGCACGAAAGATCCAGCCACCAGCCTCAATGCCGCTAGGCAATGCCGGGACAATAGAGGGAGTAAGTTATTAATTAATGCCCTCAGATTGGTATCTTTTTCTAAACTGCATTGTATGAAAGCATCATCAAACACCCAAAAAGGAACGCTCAGCTAGCCGTACACAGTCACATAACGTGAGTGGTGTTTTTGATACTGTAGAATGTTTGCGGAGTAGATTTAATTCTTAAAGCGAAAATTATCTGCAGCACCCAGTATACCCGCCAATTAGATCCCTCACCACGACCACTTTTAGTGTTCTGGGATACAATTTAGACATTACTCCCAAGGAAATTAATCAATGGCGCATCCAAAGGTTGCAGACTACATCTATTGGTGATTATTTACATGACTTAATGTCCGCCTCATTCGGTAAGCTATGGCTTACCATACTGGCATTCGACTCAGAGATGTAATTTCATTCACATATAAAAGTTCCACTTAGCTCTTATGCTACTGATCAAGATTGCATTCGATACCAAGCCTCACAGTTCTTAAGCGCATTTGATGACTCCGACGGTATGTGTTTATAAAATACATTGTTCACATCATCCCTTGATTGATATTCGTATTTATCACAATTAGCTAGTTGGGAAATTAACGTGGAATCCCTACCCATAAAACAAGGTGAAATTATATATGGTACAACTGATGGTTCTAGGGAGACATCTATCAAAGCACGCTTTCTTCGATTCAGATTTCCACATATTCGATTTGAATGGCATATAGAGACACCATATTCGGAGTTAAACCAGATATATCTCTCACGGAAATCAACTGCATTCCCAGGTCTTGAAAACATCAAGATTGAAGTATTGTGGAAAGCCTGGGCACGAAGAGGTCCTTTCGCAAGTAGGGTTGATTATTATTTTGATACACTTCGATCATGCTTACTCAAGCACATAATTCAGATCTGGTTGCCTATGGGTCTTGTACGGATACACTTATAATCTTCCCAGGAGACAGATCATTCATCATCAAAAAGCGAATATTCACAGTTATAAATGTGCTTCATCCTGAATCAATGACTCCGCTTGAGTATCCTCTCACTCATCCTCCTTTACAACGGTATGTAACCAAGATAAATGAATCAAAATTATGATGACTAATATTCTAACGTAGTAACGATGATGTCCTAGTTTTCTCAACATCTCAAACAATGATTCAATATCTGCACTCAAGTCAAAGGGCCATGAGCGCGCTTGCTGCATTAAGTGCACTCTTTGCATCACTCCAGCCAATAATAGATAGGAAAAGTAGGATAGGAGGCTTGATATTGGCTGGCATTGGCATTACAGCTGCGACTATATCTGTCTTTTCACTTGTGGTGGATTGGATGTTGAAATGGATAGAAGCTAACGCCGCAAAAAATCGCCAACAGAGGAAATAGAATACATGGCAAATTATAATAGTTCAAGTTACACGCATTTAAAAACCGAGATGTAAGCGTACGTCGATTAGATTCACAACATGTCATAGTTTTGATGCTGGGTGTAAAAAAACACTCTCCTGTCCATTATTAATCTACGCATCATATGGGTCCTAGAGAATGTGATGAGCTTGGTGGACCACTGACGACGTATGGAATGGACAGGAATAGAGGACAAAATACATCAGGTGCGAAAGTATGAAATGGGTAGGATGGCATTAGGTGTTTCAAAGATAAACTCGTGGGCAGGAGCATATACAGAATCTGTCACACATGAATAAGATATGAGCGCTTACAGCAACAGAAATCGTCAAGCCCGAATACAGTTACTCAGATTTTCGCTTGGCTTCACTTGGACACTGCCAAAAACTCCGTTCACTTGTTCCGATGGTGCGACAATTTCATTTGCCCACTCACTTGCGCTTGCCCCACTAACAAAATGGTCTGCTGGTGTACTATCGAGCTCCCCGCCGCTACCACCCGGATTTTCAGATAAAAGCTCGCATGAACGTACATTAAACTTCTATTAACTATTATGCTGCCACCTGTACCCGTCTTCCGGGTTGATAGTGTACCAGGGCGGAGTAGTCACGTGTAGCGTAGATATACATGCTTGTACCGTACACACACTTCTCACTCAATACCACTACGGTCTGTCTCCATCCCGTCGCCTTAGCCCGTCTCGCCCTTCCACAACGGTTACAGGTTGACGGTTCAAAACTCATAACCGTCAGCCATCGTGAACAGATGTGGACGGGACGGGTACGAGACGGATAACAGCCGTTATTTACCCGTCAAAAATAGCCGAAGACGGCCGTGTTTTGTTAACAATCACGTGTACGTGTCATAGAGTAAACTGCCCGCCCTAAACCAAACGGATGCAGTTATAATGACTGCAGAAGCCTTCCCGCAGCTCTCTTTCGTTTCTGCAGACCGCAATGACAGAGTACTTCTAAATTTAGTAAGCCTACGTTTGTATACTAACCGTATTACAGCGGTTGTAATACTACTGTGTCATTCTTGAAATCTGGTTGTGCGGCACAGGTTACAATGCAGGTCCCCGATAGTACACAGTAATGTATGCTGGTGTTACTATTATGATACAGTTAACAGCCCTCATTATAATCAGTAATGCATGTAGGCATTGGCAGCAGTCAGTAAAACTTGCTCTTAGAAGTCGGAATTAGTAATAAATTGAAACGAGGACAGATCGATGGCATGTGAATTATACATCTGACATAAGTATCTCTTTATTCCAATAGTTTATCTGTATTGCTTCAATCCACCTCAATAAAAGGTGGCTCATACGCTCACATGTCAAAGCAAAAACATCCCTCCTCTCCGAGTCCTGTCTAGTAACATCCATCGGTCTATTTGCGATATTTTACTGTGACCTCATGCCTTAAGAGTCCGTTGAATCTACTGCATTAGCAGATGCGAATAACAGAGCTTCTTGTGTGTTGTTACATGCAAGTAATGCTCATATATTTTTCTAAAAAGGCAAATCTACTGCATTAGCAGACGCGAATAAGGAATATCTGGTATTTAAAATTATACACCTTCTTTAAAAGTAGCTTAATACATTGTTATAACGCAACTACTATGTAGTGCTATATAATTTGAGATTTAATGCCGTCCGAACCGTCAAACGGCCATTGTGTTCAAGCTTGCTTTAATAGCGCGATGACCACTGGTCTACATAGAATAGTCATGTGATAAGCGATGTCAGAGGTATAAATACCACTGCCGAGAAAAATCAGCCCACAGCGGTGCACGATCTGATCTTTAGTGTCGTTTTCATGCTTCCCAAGTCATGCTCTTCCCTCGTTCTCAACAGACTCACGAAAGACGTTTATAATCTCCTGTGCTACTTTGAGCATGGAGCTCAACAATTTGACCATTTCAAGTGAAAATACCATTGATCTACACTATGACAAAGACTACTATCGGAAGGATGGAGATTGTGTGATACTAGTCGACCATACATTATTCAGGGTGAGTTTTTGGCTTCCCATGAGACGCAGGATGTATCTGAGGTTGTTACTCGAAGGTTCACCGCTATCTGCTAGCAAGTGATCATTCTGCATTTGCAGATATGTTCGACATTGGTGACGAGGGCACTCTTTGCACACTCGAAGGAGATTGTGATACAAATCCACTAGTCCTTCATGATACCATAGAAGAATTTCGGGCACTCTGCTGGATATACTATGCTCTGTAAGTTCCTCAAAATCCTCTGGTTTTTCCCTTCTGCAGCACTGCTAAAACAGCTCGGCCACAGCCCAATGGAGATTCAACAGCAGAACAGGCATTCAGACGTTCAATATGTGCTGCCCTTGCTATCAATCGCCCACAAATACCATTTTGTCACAACGGAACAGTGGGCATTAGAGATCCTGAAGAAACATCTGGAAGGAGACTATGACCCTCGCCTTGGTAAATCATACCTCTGGACTTGTCCAGTAGAATATCTGGAATACACCGCAACCGTTTGCCAGAGATGCTTTCCTCTTGAGGATATGCAAAAACTTATAGAACCTTTCTGGGTGGAGCGTATCTCGAAAAATTCCAGCGGTGCAATTCTTCACAAAGCACTATCCCTTGGAGAACGCCTTGGAATGCAGGAATTCCAAAGCAGGTTATATTATCAGGAGATTATACGAATCGAACAATGTATCGGATGGTGTCAAAGCTGGGGAAATGATACTTCAAGTATCATAGATGATTCTCGCATCTCTAGCTTCATATCTGCCGCTCTTTCCCCAAAAGAGGCGGAACGGATCATTCTAGGATTTCATATGCTATCCGAGATCGAGCAAAATTTACTTAGGCCTAACCCTGGGCTTCCCCGCACTGAAACTTGCGGCATCGATGATCACCGTGGCTGTATTGAAATGTGGGACCGTTACTGGAAGCAGGGCCTGGAAGAGGTGCTTTTCCTGAAGATTAGCGACACGTTGTCTGCGTCACAAGGTCTTTTCGCCAGTCTTGAATTCTTTCGGAAGAGCGATGTTTCCTCCGGTTTTCCTGACTGTGGCAATTTGATAACGTCGTCTATGCAAAATCAAGGTTGCAGACGCGTAGCAGAAAAAATTGTGCCTAAAATGAAAGCAGATATACAAAGAGATTTACCAAACATGTTTCTACAGCTTCTTGATCAGTACATGAATCGGAAGTTATCACAGTGATATGGATGAGGTCCAAATTTGATGATTTCCTCTCCAGTACTTTATACATATTTTACAAAGTTCAACATCGATAGATGCAATTATCTCGTAGAATATGGTGGATATATATGTTTATTTATGATTTCACCCGTTTTCAATCAGTGTTAATTATAAGAAGTGTGACCAGTCCCTATGCCGCCTAAGCGAGGATGGAGGAAAGGAGTGGACATGCCTCCGATATAGACAGGTACAAACTAAGTGACGGGGTTAACGCGGTCGTAACTCGCCGCCATTCAACTTTTAACGACAACTCTTTTCACTCTACACGTGCCCATCATGAATATCCGTGATTGGGTTTTGAGCAAGTAACTTGTGACAGGGAAATTTTCTCGCTATGGCCTCTGAGAATGAAATGGACTACTATCAACCTAGTACCTTCCTGTAGAATATGAGAAAAAAGCATCATCATGTCCAGGAGCAATACCATATTCTCCTTGTATGCTGAAATGTAGATTTTGCTATAATGATCGGATTATCTTGAAATTTAGATATGGTATACTTATACCTATTGTGATAACCTTTTGTTATTAAACTATACGTTTATTCACCCTCTGAGAGTTGCTATATGCTTTACAAATGTCGCATTTTGTGGCATCTCTATGTCCTCAAAAACTTCATATAAACTTTTGATCCAATAGTAGGAAACTCTTATATCATTGATAACTTTAACATATGAAAATTTTGAGGTGATTCAATTGCTGTGGCTAGATATAAATTTTAGGTGAAAACAAACTTCAGGCATTATTCTTCGAAGAGTTAATAATTTCTTTTAACATTCTATAGGAATGTAACAGGCCCACATTTGTCCATTTTACTCTCAGAGACCATAGTGAAAAAATTTCCCTGTCAGAAGTTATTGACTAAACACCCAATCACGGTCACTCATGATGGGCACGTGTATCACTTCGATTCACATCCCAAAATGCGTTATGACATCATACGAGCCACATACGAATTTTGTTTAGCTCGACGCTTACATAAACGCATAAAGATACACCAAATTTCATCATTTTCACCCGTAGTGCCGTTGGTCGTTGGTGTCACGCATAGAGTTCCTCTGTGCCCGGTTACAAGTCCTTGCTGTCAAAGACTCCAGTAGACGGCTTGCTGGCAATGGCATAGGGCTTTGAACACCAACATACCCGAAGATACAATACGGCTATGCGACGTCATTCGAATCTACTTGCCTCTGTTTCCAATCTCAAGTTGAAGAACACGATTATGAAATGTACCTTTCATTCTCGATGATGAGATTGGGCGATTGGGCACAGGTGGCGGGCGGCAGGAACCGGCGGCAGGTGGACTTTTGGGGCGTTTTTCTTCCCATAATGCAGAGGGATGAAAATGCGCACGATTATCTATATAACTGTGAGCTCTTTACAAATGTCCTCTCAACACTCTACAGGTTCTTTGCACCAACTATCGGAATGCGAACTCAATCCCGCACAGGATTGCAGGATTATTTGATTGAGAGCTTGTCTCAAGTCACCAGATAATCAAAGCGCCCTACTTCTTAGTGCCGTAACCCGCTGGTCTCGCCCGCAGCCACCCGAAGTTTGTAGCCCATCGACGGCTAGGACCGGGTATGTGATGTTGTACGACGTATAACATGACTCCAACCATCAGCTCTTCCGTCCCATACGCAATTCCAGTATTATAATTCCTCCACGCTCTTCTTTCGCACTCTTGACAATGTTAGTTTGCGGTTGATAGTTTCAACTCTTCTGACTTCAGTCTTTTCATGAGATCACGTGATTTACGTGTCTCCCCGACAAAAAGTAAGCCCAATTCCCATATCCTTTATATGGCTGCTTACATTCTGATTTAAAAAGCTTCTATGCAACCTCAACCATCACTACCCCAATTTACAACACTCTCAGACCCATATTCCGCGTGTTAATATCGATTATCGCTTTCAGTCATCTATCAGTACAGGTACAAGGGAGGCCTCTGCGTTTTCAATCTTTCCGCAAGATTATGAAGATTCTCGAAGAGGCTTTTCGTCGCCAACTGAAAATCAGAAACCCTTAACTCAACGTTCCACCCGCTATGGTCGAATATGCCTATCTAGACCTCGAACGGAAGGGAGTATAGTGGATGTATCCTTTCACTTGCGCTCAACTTCTCGATGAACAATATTGAAGATGGTACTTTTCACGCCCACCGCCATCATCAAAATGCTCGTGGCTCCGTGCCGTATCGTTATGTATCCTCTTGGGGCACTTTTCACCCTTTGAGGTGCATATCCTCGATTTACTGGAAAATATGGCGCTTGGAGAAAACTCCGAACTATTGCCCTTAGTGACTGGAAGCTTGACGAACACAGATAGCTGAACCTGTTTCCTCTTCTGGCTACTCATGTTGAAGTAGTGCGTTTCCCATGATCCTATGTCCATTTTGCACTAACAAGTCCTATCAGATCAAGCTTATACTGTACTTGCAGTATCAACAAATCATCGGTGTCGACATGGCTTTATCACTCATGTTATGTTATGGTAAACGACATGATGTTCTATACCATACAAACGATACTTTAATCAAATATAATTTTGTCTTAAGGATCCAAAGCATGATTTTACACGAAAATTCACGCGATTGATTGCGACACCATCATGCCTCCTAGTTTCCTCAAAAGATATATGGTTCCACTTGAGGTACGTTAGTATCATCACCATCACTAATTTATAGTCAACTCACAATCGCAATCATCTTCAGGATTGAACTTCTCCAAGCGGCGGTCAAGGAAGCCAATACCCATCTGAGGGGGGATCTCTTTACGATCTTTAGACTTCTCCCATCCTCCGAGGTCTTCTTCGCTCACATAACACCCTACAGGGGGGCAAAACTCGCCAGGTTCCAGATTCGCGGTCTGCTCTGAGAGATCCTTAACATAGAAGTCCCACGTTTCCGGTTCGTCAGTTTCCGTGAATGTGATGCTCTTTACCAGGGTTTCGCCACCGATTATGAGACGACCCAACGAAGATTTCTCATCTTTGCTGCCGCTATTCGGTGGGAAGTAGTACACTGTTCGATTCTCAGCCGTCTCAGGTAAGAAGATCAAGTTGCGAGGCGACAAGACGAGATCGTCATTCGCAGCTGAACAACCCTTCGTGGTCGGGAATAGCGGGATACAGTACACCCTCAAGATCTTCTCGTTACAAGTAACGTAGACCTTGTCCTCTGCCCAAGTTACGGTGTATGGGAGTTTAGACACTGATATGTTGTTCTTTATCCCAACTTCTGCTTTGGCGAGGTGGATGAGGGTAGGAGGCGATCGAGTAGTCTTCCGACTCGAAAGTCGGTAAGTCGAAACTACAACCGCGAAATTAATAGGTTCGGCTTCACCCAAGCGTTTTCTCCCCTTCCTAGGGACCATTTTATGCTTCCCTTCCAGTGCGACAATGTGTAGGTAGCATCCACAGTTTGAGAAGTGGCATTTCATGAATACGTGTCGAGCTGGGTAATCGTCGTAAGTAATCGTCACATCACGAACAAAAAATATTGGCTTACTATTCGATGTAGAAGGACGCAACTTCCGAGCGAAGTATGACTTCATCTCGAAGTCGACGAATAGCAGCTCTCCAGCGCTGAGAGGCCAGACCACGAGTGGTTTCGTTTGGTGGATCACAGGGGGAGAGCCGTACAACTTACAAATCAAAGGCCTTGTTAAATGGAACAGTCTTGTAGGCTGAGGAGAGTTCGTATCGACGATTGTGATAGTCGCAACAGCCTGTCCCGTTGAGTAATGTGGTAGATCGCCTCGACTTGGGACGAAGATTCCATAGTTGTCTTCATCATCGGAGTAATAACGACCTTCGTCCCAGCCATACTCCTCGTCAGGGTTTCGGCGCCCGTAACTGAAGAGCGCCGCCAGCTCCAACTCCTCTTCGTCTGCGCTTTCATTTTCATCCTCCTCAATACCAGTTACCACCGGAAGCTCAGCATCTCCTTCATCGGACGAGCTGGATGAACTATCTTCATCGGCGACATGGTCACCCCATGGACTGATCATGTCGTCGTCAAATAGGCATTCCTCCGAACCTATTGTGCTTGCTTCGCTCCAGCTTTCGTATCCTTCAGAGCTGCAGCCAGATTCGGATTCACTTCCGTACCATGATTCATCGTCTGAACTAGACTCTTCGATGTCACTGTTGGCCTCGCCCTTTCTCTGCCGCTCAGCCTTCTCTGATTCCTTACTGAACAATCTGGTCACAGCGTCAATGGATGACACTTTAGTACGAGATACCACAACTGTTATGTTCTCCCGACGGGCAAAATCTTCAACGTATAGTTGAGCGTGGTCGCTGGCTTTTAGCACCGATGTAAAAACTCCCAATTTATCCATAGAAAATATTTGGGACCCAATCCGCAAAGTCTGCAAGTCAGGACCAAAACCAACGGGTGCGGCTCTGCCAGCCAACATAGATTTTGGCGTGGAACGATTCGTGTATAAGCTCCAGCTGCAAAGTTCAGAATCAATCTCTATCTGCAGAGATTTCTGAAGAACCGGAGCGTCAGGGGAAGAGAGAGACCAGGTCTCGCATGTAAAATGTAAGATTTTCTCATTCAAGGTCCTGTGTAGAAATATAGAATTAACGACCTGTTAAAAGTTGAAATAAAAAGACTGCGAAGACATACGGTGTGCGCAAAATCACGGCATTTCTTCCGCTTTGTCCAATGGCATCATAGAAGTGTCCGTCTCCGAAAGTACGACTACCTTCGGATTGGAAATTGAAGCTGTTGAACTGGCTTTTGAAACGACGTAAGAAGTTACGATGGCAGAGGGCTCCGAACCAAATACGACGCAGCTGTCCCATGTGTGGCAAGATTCTACACTTCGTATTCCCGTTGCCACAGCTTCCACAGCTCAACAAGTACTTCCATTCATGCAGGAACTGTCGATATTGAAACCATTTTTCTTTGCCGACTTCTGTTTCTCGAGAAAGCCATAGAGGAAAAACGCGACGAAGAAATCGTACTCTTCGATCACCAGAATGGTGGAACACTTGGAACTGCGCCTCCACCCATAAGCTCTGTACTTGAACACAAGTTAGGAAATTCGGAGAGTCGAGGAAAGCCTGAAGTTTTTTCACAAGTTCCTGTTGCCTCTTGTCGTCTGTAATGTCATCCAGATGTTTGTCCCAGTATTTTGCGGCATATATGAGAAAATGGTGGCTGTCGATAGATTCACCGTTTTTATCCAACCATTGGGTGTCTTTGGCTTCCAGCAGCTCCCCATAGCGTGATTGTCCAAGATAGAATAAGCATGCATTCACAGCTGCATCCACGCTAATTCGGAGATCGAGAGAGGGATTATTAGGCTCACAAAGGACGTCAGGGTGTGAAATGAGGAAATCTTGCAACGTGGAGTGGGTTAAACGGCAAATATAATCCTCATCGACACCGGTAACACCCTCCAGTTTAATCAAGCTGATTAGGGGTCGAGTCACCTCGAGCAACCTTTGTGGAAAAGGCTTATCTGCGGGTCGAAGGCAGTCTTCAGATTTACTTTGCAAGCACCAAATGGCCTCCAGAAGTTCCGAGAACCGTAATGGTCGACGGGCAAACGTGATCAGAGAAAATACTTTCCTAAGGAAGATGAGGATAAGCGCCTCTCAACTCTTTATGTAGAACACATCACTTACGATGCTAGAGGTTTTATGGGACTCCGTAACCGTTGGAAAATGTTCTTATAATATCCTACTAGATCATCAGGGAACCCTTCTTCAATGAATTCTTCCATCTCCCCTAAGCTGTTACATTCATGCTTGAGAGCGTTTACCATGAACTGAGCATATAAGAAGGACCATTCGGCACGCTCCTGCGTCTTCTTCAGAAACTTTTCCTGATCAGAAAGATCCAAGAGGTCGATATCTGGAATGCTTTTGGACAAAAAGAGCACAACATCCTCTTTCGCGTTGTTGCTGATATCAATTGTAGGATAGCGAGCTAACTTCTTACCAATCTCGTCACGATATTGACTGCTGCACCAGAGGCGAACATTTTTGGGAAATTTTTCAGCAAGAGTGAGGAAAAAGTCGAGCACAGTCAGCATGTCTCTCCATCGGCTAGTGGCTGTTGGTGCTTCTTCGTCCAAGCCGTCCAGGAAGAAGTATACGTTTGGGAGCCTTCTAACCATTGCCGTAATCAGCTCCTGTACACCGGCCAGTGGAAAGGGGCTAGAATATGGAATCCGTAGCATCTCTTCTGGGATATATTCGAAGTGTTCCAAATATTTAGAGAGCAGCTGTCGAGCAACCATGGAAAAAGTCTGCAGTGGCTCGTAGCGTTGAGCGAAGTCGAAGAATTGGAACGCCACGACTGTCGAGCTTGAGGTGAGTAGTTCGATTATACGCGAACAGAGCACTGATTTCCCTGACCCTGGGGGACCATGTATCCAGATAATTGGAGGAGATAGATGGTTTCGCCACCATGCAATGAAGTCAGGAGTGCCCAATAGCCATTGGCAAGTTCCAGGAAGAAATTCGGCGCGGTTCTTCTGATGACGCTGATAATTAGGGTCGTTTGCATAATGGGTAGAGAGCCAGCTAATTATTTTATTGATAACGTCGCCTAAGGAAAGCAGCAAGTAAATATGGAACCATCGTAAATAAAGTTAAGATGAACGCACGTTGCTGGGACTCGTCCATCTTTCGATTATGATCCTGAAGCTCCATCAAAGCAGCCTTACTTTCCTTCTGACCTTCGCGAAACTCTTCTAGGAAGAGGATATCGGCGTGGTCTGTAATATCCAGTGCATCCTTTTGCATATCGCTGATGATGGTTGCCAGTTTTTGGGTGTTAATTGACGCAATTGATTTCAAAACAGAGTACGTCACTGTAGTTTCCCCATTCTCAGCACGAATCCAAGGAGAAGTCAACAGTAAAGAGGAGAACACACCGTTACTACACTCTTTATCGACTCGATGCCAGAATCGGATAATGTTGATATACGATTTGAATAGAAACTGCTGCATTTTGGCGTCCTTTCCGTACAACTTGTTATAGGAATTTATTCTATCGATACGAGTTGTGAGAGACTGTAATTCGTTTTTTATTGTTTCGAAAAGGCTTGAGAAGCGGTCAAGACCCTTTACGATAGCAATGCGTATTAGCGTGGTGCACTCGATGATATAGGTAGACTTAAACTTACGTCTAGGACAATTTTAACGGAACCCCAGATAATTGCAGCAGCGGGATGCATCTTAGCTATTGTAAAGGTGGTGTGAGATTGGAGATAAGGAGAAGGTATAAAATTTGCACACCGGCTTCGCTAACAATTCCATCCAATGTCTTGAGTACGCGAAGAACAGGCTCGACATATTTGCTGATCATCTTACGTGATGCCTGCTTAGAGTTTTTCTCCTCAGCTTTAACTATAGCTGCATTTATAACAGAGGCAGGATCATCGGAATAGGCTTTGAAGGCATTTGTGCAATTTTCAATGAATCTCAGCTTTGATTTCCTGTGAGTAATTTGCAGGCCTTTTTGGTATTCTTCCCAAGCCTTCTCAAAAAGAGACGTCCTAGATGGCCACTCGTTATTATCCCAAGAAATTTGTTATTATTGGGAAGCCTACTCCTGCTCTTTGAGCGTTTCATTCTTTAAGTTGTCCATATGTGAGTGATGCACTGAAGAAGGTTCTCGTCGAGCAGTGATTCTTTATATTCATTCGACCTTAGCGCTTATCAGTGATAGCCGGTGCTGCTGATGTGAAAAAGATCGACATGAGATGAAAGTTGATCAGCGCCCATTCTGAAATAAGTAGACGCCCTGCAAATGAGCGCTTGCTCCCATTGAGAATTGTGATATATAGCTCATTTTCAGCAACAAGGTTAACTATAATGAATGTCTATATGTCAGTTATACCGTGTCGTAGTACGGTTGATTACCATTGTGGGGAAGGAAGTGCAATCTGGTCAGAACCTCTGGAGGGTCGTTGAGCTGTCCTGAGCAGAGCGTAGCGCCAGGAGACAGTCAACCCACGAGGCGGAGGGACGATGAGACCGGTGATGGTAGTGATGCAATTTATATATAAGGTCATTACAGCAGATCTGGGGATAACCTTTAAACGACCACCCCGAAAAAGTCTCTTCTGCTCGAGCCCTATGGCGTCTGTAAATGGTATGCAAAAGCCAGAAGAAGTGAAAGAGGCAACAACCTCACCCAAAGCAACGCGTATTGCTCGCTATGATCAGTAGTATGTCCATCCAATCTGTACCGTGCGTTTTTTTCAAACAAAATTTGTATCTAACGCACCGAATCCTGTTAGTTTCGATCAGTGGGTATTCAATTTGGTGACCCACGCTCCTGGAAAACTTAGATCAACGTATCAGACGCACTTTCTCATATGCATTGAGGAAAACATCAAAACCATCGAAGAAACATAACAGCAAGAAGCCAATTTTGGTTGTACGACGTATAATCGATGAAAAGGGACGCTTCGTGGACACCGAAATTGATATACAGAGCCCCGCTTTATGTGAGATTCTCATGGAGATCAATGAAGGTGTTGAAGGCTTGAATCTTCTACTCAGTTCGCCCGTTGTACGTTTTTTATATATCCCCTTAGAGTTTAATGAGCTAATATTATGTGTGGAAGGGTGACCCACACTTGTTCTTTTTCTCTCATTCTGGCCTAAAAGCCCGAATGTCCACAGAACGCTCAAAGGAAGTTCCCGATGAGGCGATAATAACTGATCTTCAGGTAGCACTAGACTACATAGAAGAAGACCTCACCAGTACATTCGACGATCTCGAAAAGCTATCATCTGGCAATTCGATAACTTTCAATCTATTATGGACAATCTTCGCTCCAAATACGCTGGTATATAATTATCACCAGCACACAGAACAGGACCGGATCCTGAAAGTGCTCAGATTCGCAATACGGATGCGAAGAGATTATTCGAAGTATGCTCTTATCACATGCGCTGTTATCACCAACGACGGGAACTCCTTCGGAATCGCTGAAGAACCTATTGAAATTGACGAATTCAGTGGAGCGCGTCTGGTACAGGATCTTCCCTTATATCCTTTGAAGGATCATAGTCGCTGTCACGAGATAAAGACAATGGCAATCGAAAGAGGAAAGAGGTTTGCTTTGCTTGATGAACCTGCATATGGTGAAATTTCAGGGCCCGCTGTAAGAGAAATCCGGAACGCTAAAGACGAGCCTATCATGAAGAAATTCAACGTAAGTGTTACAGTTTACATGAACTTCGGCCTATATTCACCGAAAGACCAGACCTACGGGCGATTAATGGTAGATCCTTCAGCCTTTCGAACCTTTCAAGCGAATTGTGTATTTAATTTGCGGGTAATCATGCGACTTCGTCGTGAACAACTCACCGATGAAGAGTACATGATTTGCACCCCTATTGTACTTGGCTTCTGCTTTGGCGTGAAGGAATGGGGTGAGTGTCGCGAAAGATCATATTAGTTCCACTTTTGACGCAGATAATACTTGACTTAGCTGGATATGCGCTCGATCGCATGCAAAATATCAAGTGGTCCGATGAGTCCTTCGAATCTCTCGTCCTGGGAAGCAAGCAGAAGCTCCTAATTCACGCCCTTGTGAAGCAACACGACGTACGCTCATCTAAATTTGACGACATCATTCAGGGCAAGGGAAAGGGACTCATCGGATTGCTCGCTGGTCCACCTGGCTGCGGGAAGACACTCACAGCAGAAGCTGTCGCAGAGGTACGAAAATCTGGTCATTATCGTTTGACGTTACTGAGAGTCGTTCGAAAAGAGCACGCAACGTCCCCTATACTGTATATCAGCCGGTGAACTTGGAACGGAACCAAGGCAGGTCGACAAAGCTTTGATCCAGATTCTTGAAATCGCCCAACGGTGGAAGGCTGTCCTGCTTCTAGACGAAGCAGATGTCTTCTTATTCCAGCGTGACGACAGAGATGTGGTTAGAAATGCTCTTGTATCGATCTTCCTTCGGCAATTGGAATATTATCAGGGTATTCTATTCCTAACGACGAACATGATCGCTCAATGCGATTCAGCCTTTGAGAGTGAGTTTACATTCTTATAGGGATAGTTCTTGAGTTATTCAGCGACTAATTCCGCTCGTTCAGGCCGTATTCACTTCACGATCAATTATCCACCACTTGATTATTCCTCAAGAAGACAAGTGTGGAAGACATTCATCAAGAGAGCCTCGCCTACCGAGGTAACAGACGCTGATATCGATACTTTGGCCAACGAGGATATGAACGGACGTCAGGTACAAGCCTATTTCACTCATTTACTTCCTTTCGATGGATCTAATGTCACGCCTAGATCAAAAACACGATCAGCACGGCCCAATCGATTGCGTTGAGCGAAGAAAAGGAACTGGCGGCGGAACATATCCGTACAGTCCTTGAAGTTTCGAGAGATTGGCACTTGGCGAGGAATACATCGACGAACCTTACTACCTTCACTGAACAGGTGGAATCCTTGATATGACAGACTCAGGTAAAACAATGATTTGATACATTAGATACGATGGACCTTTGTTGAATATAGTTTTTACGTTCTGTTACAGCTGTAGACATGAGTACGGAGCTAGCCTATCATGCTGTGTAAGATACTGGGCATTGTGCTCAAGTGACTGTATTGCTGACGTTAACGACAGTTTCCGAGACGTAGAACCGCACCCGAAATAGTATTTCTGAAGGTCCTGTTTGCGTGAGGAGGTTCGACACCACTTAGGCCAGACTCTATATGCAGAAGCAGTCAAGAGGTGAGAACTACTAGTCTGAAACCAAACATACTATTTAAAATAGTAGCAATCAATAGAGTCGACAAGGCGAATTTCGTAAAGGGACTACTGGTAGTAGACCAAAGGGACAAGATACTAACAACCTACATGAGGGCAAAAATTTAAGTGAGTAACGGGCGACACGCGCGTAGGATGAAAGACGAACGTACATGCTACCCCAAGCAGCTTGACAACGAGAGTCCTCAGCAAAAGCTATAAACTCCAAGCTATGCCTAGAGACGAACGAGGAGCTCAGTAACCTAGTGATAGATTCGTGATCAGTATCAAGCTCGGAACCACATGAGTATCCACATACCAGAAGCTTGTATCGGGCATAAAGAGAGGCGGCAGAGTACCTCAGATGGTGTACCGAGGAACCCTTATAGGAGAGAAAAAACTTAGAACTTTGTGAAGAGTTGCGGTCAGCAACGGAGCTTCATGTTGGGACAACGTGCGAACGTGCTTGCCAGTTTCGACGAGCGATGAATGACCTCGTCGACATGACCATTACGGCGCTGAATGGGGGGAGATACTATGAGAGGCTTGATGTGCGTGCAGTCGCCAGGGGTTGGTGGGGTGTGGCGGAAATCCCAATTCCGAGCAACCGTAAATAGGGACCCTAACCCTAGAATATGGCCTATATCTGTCCTTGGAGAATACCTCTCGCTCACAGCGATTGGAAGCAAGCTCAGCGACCAATAAGTGGGGCTAGCGATTGGGGTTGGATGGTAGACGGTAGGAGCTAACCGTAAGGTCAACAGATCAAGCGTTTGTGGGATTGAATGGGTCGAATGCTCTTGAACGGCACGTAGGGTCCAAATGCCCAGTATCCTGGAAACTTCCACCCACATGGTACGTTGAATCATAGCTACAAGTAGAGCTTCTGAGAATTGTACAAGTGTTAATTGTTAGTTAGGTGGCATATCTAGAGTAGGCTACTAACCAGGAACAGGCTATGGCTCGCGAGCTACCGCGAGATCTCGTAGCCTTAAGCGCAGGTATTGTGTAAATGATGACAGATGTTATTATAGACATCAACATCGAATCATCGCGGTGACAGCGAACTACAGTGAACATCCTGCAGCGACAATGAAAGACCTTTCCTGGGCGACGATTGGCAGTGATGACCAAAGATAGAGGTGTCAACCAGAAGAGAGTGGCCTAGACTCCGTCTGTCGGTGGGACGTCGCTGGTTGGGAGGGGGATCTACGCTGATAGTCGGTTCTCAAGTCGTCGTTGACTAGAATGATGAATTCACGAGTAGTATAAAGCGTTAAGGATGGGAGTATGCACCAACTTGGATAGTATGGGAGTAGTTGCATCTACAAGGTTGTGCATCATAAGCAAAAACCGAAAGAACGAACAAGGTAGAACATACCCATAATACTAATAGTACGTACAGCCTCATTGGCATGACCAGTAGCCTGAAGCAACGACGTGAAGAACCTGCGATGCCGGTGATCGACTTGTGAGAAGACGAAAGATCGTGAGAAGCTGCTCGGTCTTGGTCCTTGGAGTGAAGCCTAAAGAAACGAGAGACTGCCTAGGAAGGGACAGTCAGTAGATGGTTCCAGCACAATGCAGCGAACGTACAAGGAAGAATAACACTGAGGAATGCCTCGAGGAGGTACGTCGCATATGTGACTAGATTGACTTACAACATGAGCGTGTCAATGTCAGGCAGCTTGAGCCTGTGTGAGAGTGCAGGCATGCCCTCTAGAGGACAAGTAAGACAGGAAAACCTTGCCTACAGGTTCCTTAAAATGCTGCTGAACCTCTATCAAAAGCGTTAGTGTGACTTCGCGGAAGTTCAGCAGGGAGAACATACCAGGAAGAACAGCCAAAGCGACTTGGTAGACCTAGAGGGCGTACTCGGGCGGGTTGAGGTTGCAGGCCCCTGAACAGGGACGACCATAGGCAACCATATGTACGTTCCACACAAACAAATGTATGAACGCATTAGCCGAAGTAAGCGTGTGTCTGATGGCCTGCTGTTTCAAATGCTCTCAACAACGTCGCGACTAGGCGTCGCCCACCTGAGGTTCCACATAATCCGACCGCACCCGCAGCATCCAAACTCCATCCACGTAAAAATGGGGACATTAGATATTGACATCGAACGATGCAACGCCAGTGTGAGCGTGACTGATTGGGCTCAGGCCCGAGATTCACCTAAAGGCATTCCCAAGCCAGAACCTGATGGCCATGCGAGCTGACGAGAAGCTTAGGGCTGGTTGGACCACATGGGGTGAAATGAGGAGTTGAGAGCCGTTCCAACGCGGTGAAATGGTTAAATAGCATCCGGTGGTTGCATTATTACGGATAGCGAGCACAGAGCGGATATTCAGCCAGCAAAAAACTATAGGAATCAGACAGGTCGTCAATGCGCACGGTTGATAGTGGCAAAACTGATGACGTACTTTTGATTAACGTGAATCCATGTTCCTTTCTTCCTTCTCTATCTACTCTGTTCGTTTAAGACACATTGGCTATGGCTCAGAACATGCAATTCACTCCCTAACCAAGGCGACTTGAAGGTAGCGCCAACGAGAATCCATGTGTATGTTCAAGTACGAAGAGAACTACTAGGCACAATTTCTAAGATGGTGATGTGTAGAGAGCACATATCAAAATGTCTGGAAGGCTTCATCAGCGATGAGAAAATGGTTGGAGATGACGGTAGTGACTGGAAAGGCGACGTCGGTGGCGATGGTGTGGTCGATTGCAGTGACGCGTTGTTGATCTGAGTTGCTTGTTTGGACAGGTGTGAAAGGGGTTCTGTTTGGCAAAGCCTTCGGGGTAGAATCTTTCCTCGACGATGAACCTCTATTTGCTCCACCGTCTACCAGTTGATATTGCCATTCGAACCTCAGAACCAAATCTTCTAAGCCGATACTGTCATTTGTCCACGCTGTATCCCCGTTGAAGACGTCATCTTCTCTGGCGCCTCCTCCCTCTAACCACATTCGGTCAAATCACAACATGATCTACAATATCTGGGGTACTGGGTGCGGATAAGGTGCCCTTTTGAACACCCCTCAGCCTTCGAATTCGCCTTCCAGATCGCTGGCATTCATCGCCGCTAGGGCATACTGGCCGAAGTGAAAATACTACCAAGTAAAACGATGTCTTCTCTACATATGGATAGCTGTCGGATCATGTCGCTGGATGCGATTATGCGGAGTGTTGTATATAGGTAAGTCGTATTCCATTCTCCGCTCGTTTTGTCCCGTATTGATATCGACTTGCAATTAGCTCTGCTTATGTAGTCTTCGCGGCTGGCAGCAGTGGATCCGCCTTCTGAATTACTCACGCTGCCACTCCTGACACTGATGGCAGTTTCCTGGACACTCGAATGTCAATTCACATTTTCCTAGCCCTTAGCCTCTAGTCCACTTATTTTGATTAGGATCGCAGGATGTATATTGTTCTATGGTATGTCTAAACTTAATATTGTTAGAGATTGCTCTTGTACTTTCGCGGAATCATAGAGCACTCGCACCGTTTTTTTACAATCGTATGAACAATCCGTCGCGATGTACCTGTTTACAGACGAATTACGCTTTGGACTGAGGTTTTTTGGCTATTAAAATAGGAGTAGCGTCGCCAACGCCTTTTCCGGTGGTCCCTATATGGCCGCTAGGCCCTTGTGGATATAAACGTATCGAATGAACCTATTATATCACTCGGTCGTTATTCATCTTAAGACCTGAACTTCTAGAAGAGCGCATACAGTGCGGCCGGACGTGTCGTCAAACTAGTACCCTATCAGGGAATCAAAGTTATCCGAAGAAGCATATCATAAGTCTTCTTCGTGATCATCCATCTCGACCTCTCTAGTCAACCACGACGTTCACGGGTGACGAGACCAGTGAATAGTATCAACTAACACACTCCATGGCTCGCCCCAACCACCCCCAGCGTCGTATCCTTCTGCTCACACACAGTGAATACGGGCAGGCGAATACCTTTCTCGCATTCACCTATGCGCTCGTTGTACACCCCAACGTCCACGTACATTTCGCTTCCTTTTCAGACGCCTCATCACGTGTTGAGGAGTTGCATGTGTCTCTACAAGAACGCGGTATGCTCGGGGAGAACAGTACAATCACTTTCCATGACATCGGGGGACCTTCAATGAAGGATACCAGTACCTACCTGCAGACCGGAGATGTCGCTCATCCTCCTGGATTTTGGGGAGCTATTAATAGCTATCGTAACTTGCCCCATACAATATTAGGGTGGACACCTGAAGAGTATATTGCTGGCGTCGAGGGATGTGCGCAAATCATCGAGCAGGTGGATCCGCAGGTCATTGTTATAGACAACACTCTGAACCAAGGATATGATGCTTGTGAGAAGTTGGGAAGGAAATGTATATCTTCGGGTCCGTTCTCATTGAAGGACATCGCATTCAATATTCAACCAAATTATATTACAAATTATCCTGCGTATGTATCTGGTTCCTTTCTTTCGTGATGTCCAGAAACTAACCTCGTCGAAATGAATTACTTGTGAGTAGATTCTGTTCAGGATATCCATTTCCGCTCCCGTGGTCCAAAGTAATCCCAAATATCTGCCTCACGATATACTCGATCTTCAATATTTTCACTTCGCCTCATATCAAATCTATTCAGGCGGCGCGTAAGGCTTCCGGCCTCGATGGCATTATTCCTCTCTTTCGTGGATTTAGGACAGATATTGAGTATATCGCCGCTATGATTCCCGAACTTGACATCTATGTACCTAACATCCCGCCCAACATCACCATGTGTGGTCCTTTCCTACTTCCGGTCACTGATACTGTCGAAAAAGCGGACGCTGAGCTAGGGAATTGGCTTCGGATGGGCAGTGGTCGTACGATTCTCATTAACTTGGGTACTCATGCTTTGTCGGACGACGTTATGGTGCAGCAAACTTCCCGTGCTATAGGTTCTGTTATTCAGCATGAACGAGACCAAGGACGAGATTTGAAAGTACTCTGGAAGCTTAAAGTTATCGAAGGATCATCAGTTGAAGCAACATTAAATGAAGAGCTAGGGAAGGAGATCGAATCAGGGAGAGTTAGAATCACAAATTGGCTCAAAGTGGACCCTCTGGCTATTCTTGAGGAAGGAAACGTGGTCTGTTCAGTTCATCACGGAGGTGCTAATTCATTTTTCGAGAGCGTACAGTGAGTGAGATATCTGCTCAATTAAATACTAGAATTAATATCATTCCGCATTATATCTAGCACTGGCACACCGCAAATCATCCTTCCCAGGTGGTACGACCTGTATGACTACGCACTGCGCGTAGAATACCTCGGTATCGGTATTTATGCAAATAAAAATGCGGCTCCAGGTGTGGATGCCGTCGATTTAGCCACTGCTCTCATCGATACAATTTCTCCTTCGAGTGATTATTCGTTGAAATCCAAAGCTTTAGCGAAAGTTTGCGAAGAAAAATGTGGTGGTCGGGATATGGCTGCACGACGTATTTTAGAACTGGCTGATTTGGCATCGAAGTAGTGTTTGAATACATATATATTATTCATATTTTATATGGTTGAGTTAAATTACAAACCAAGAATTCTATGACTCTTACGACTTGATAACTTTGAGGGTGGTTCCATGTACAAACTTCTACATGATCAATAAAATATATAATTTTGAACCATTTCACCCCGTCAGTGATAAAGGTATGGGTTATGAGGATGACGACTGTATCATCTACATTGCTTAATTCCTTATCCGAATAACATGTCGGAAATTTCCCAGGGGCATTCCAACGCGCTCGGCATTCCAACCGGAGTTCTAGCGTCGTTGCCACCGCTCTAGCGGAGTTGGAATGATCTCGGGATATTCCCACAGCATTCCAAGTCCGTTGTAACACTCGTTCCAATGGCCACAAAATCAACCTTCAAATAATAAGTTTTGGTGCATATGGTGCGGTATAATATGGTCTTAACTACTGTAATATGACAAATAATTCCCACCCACATGAGGGTATAATGTTGTAGAGGTTGAAGAAGATAAAAAAACTTGAATTGAACTATAGGTGATAATGCCGGTAGTCATACAAATCTATGTGGAACTTTGGTCGAGTGGCAAAGTGACTTGTTACTGAGGTAATCACTTTTTCCCAGGGCCATACATCTGTATACGTGAGGTCAAGCGTTCAAACCTTGCCATGGCCCGATTTTTGAAGGGGTAACCTTGTTGGCCCTTCAAAAATATGTAATGGGTCATGAAATTCGGATTAGAAAATTACTAATGACCCAAGGCGTTGGAACGCCCGCTGTAGCGCCCATTACATCGCCGTTGTATTGGATTTTGTGTTTAGCCGTAACGCAATAGACCGGGCCGTCGGCGTTAGGGGCGTTACACGCATTGTAACGCCCTTAGGAAATTTCCGACACAGGGTTCGAGAGAGCCTAATTGAAGGCGCCCATAGTATACACATCAAACCTACAGGGTTGATGTTATGTATAAGCCTGAAATGGTTCATGTCAAATGATTAACAATGTCCTTGGTCTGAGGATCGATTGTTAGCTATGACTAGAGTTCAGATACACATACTCAACCAGTTTTAAGTGCTAAGGCCTGCCGATCTACATTGTAGTTCGAACTCTCTTTCGAAGCTGCCAAGAACGCTCACCTCCTTATATACATGGCCAGGGTTTCGTATGAAAACTTCTCTTTGCCAAGTGCGAACCGTTTACGTTATGAACTGATGAAACGTTTATAACATTTTGTAACCCCACATGTCTTCCCTGCGCCTCACCTCCAACAACTACTGTCACTACCTTTCCAAAGCAACAGCTTTTCTATGGCTGTTTTCAACGCAACTCAGCGTCATGTTCTGTTGTTGACCAATAGTGAATATGGACAAGCGAACACTTTCATTGCATTCGCTCATGCTCTTGCTGTTCAACCCAACGTTCACGTGCATTTTGCTTCTTTTGTCGACGCGTCCTCCCGCGTTGGGCAGCTATTCGAGTCCTTGAAGCAAAGTGGAACCCTGGGGTCGAACAGCATGATTACTTTCCACAATATCGGAGGACGCTCGATGAAGGACACAAGCACGTATCTGCAGGACGGCACTGTCATCCATCCTCCAGGATTCCGGGGTGCCATTTACAGTTATCGTATTATGGCAGACGTAATACTAGGATGGACAGCTGAAGAGTATATTTCTGGTGTCAAGGGATGCATACGTATCATAGAGGATGTTGATCCTCAGGTCATTGTGGTGGATAATCTTTTGAACCAAGGGTACGACGCCTGCGAGAAGCTAGGCCGAGAATACGTAGCCTCGGGTCCATTCTCGCTGAAGGATATTTCATTGGATAAACAACCAAACTTCATAACAAACTACCCTGCGTACGTTTCTTGCTTTTCCATCCACATAATTCCATCAAAGCTGAAGCTATGAATAGAGGATCGTCGGGATATCCATTTCCCGTTCCGTGGTCAAAAGTACTCCCAAATATCGCTCTCACGCTATATTCCATCTACACTATATTCACCTCACCTCATATCAAATCCCTTCACGCGGCTCGTAAAGCCTTCGGTCTTAAAGGAACTATTCCTTTATTCAGAGGATTTAGACCTAATGTTGAATATATCGCCGCTATGATTCCTGAACTCGACTTCCACCTTCCCAATCTTCCGGCCAATATTACTATGTGCGGACCGTTTGTGCTCCCAGTCACGGACACTGTCGTAGCTGCAGATACAGAACTAGCAAGTTGGCTTCAAAATGGCGGTGGTCGTACAATTCTCATCAACTTGGGTACACATGCCCTGTCGGACAACTTTATGGCAAAGGAAATCGCTCAAGCAATCGGTTCTGTTATTCAGCATGAACGGAACCAAGGTCGATATCTACAAGTGCTCTGGAAGCTCAAGGTTGTCGAAGGTTCGTCGGTAGAGACAACAGTAAACGAGGAATTGGGGAAGGAGATTGGAGCAGGGAGAGTTCGCGTCATCAATTGGTTGAAGGTGGATCCTCTAGCTATTCTTCAAGAAGGAAGCGTGATATGTTCGGTTCATCATGGTGGTGCGAATTCGTTTTTTGAAAGCGTCATGTGAGCACTTCATCTGTTCCCGCTGAAGTTCACATTTATACTTTTGTTGATCATGTCTAGCACTGGTACTCCGCAAATCATCCTCCCAAGATGGTATGATCTCTATGACTACGCTCAGCGCGTAGAATACCTTGGCATTGGGATTTATGCGAGCAAGAATGCAGCTCCAGGTGTAGAAGCTGCGGCATTCGCTACTGCTCTCATCGATATCATCACTCCAGACAACAAGTACTTACCAAAAGCTAAAGCTTTGGCAAATATCTGCGAAGAAAAATGCGGTGGTCGCGAGATGGCTGCGAGACGGCTTTTGGAGCTCGCAGATCTCGCATTGAAGGATAGATAGCATGATCGAGCAGGACTTCATAGACCTATTTCGCACGCATACAAAAATAAATAGATACAACTATCAAGAGGAGTGGAGCGAACATTCGTCTGAATCGCCCTCGTGTTATGGCCCTGGGTCGAAGGGAGTCATCGCGAATGCGATTGGCAAGGGACGACGGGTAATTGATCCTCCGGCCTTGTTGGTCTCCGCTGGTGCCTTCCTGCCAGGTTTCGCAGATCGAGGTTCCTGAAGACGTAGGTCATGATTAAGAATGCATACAACAAACGCAATCAAGGCGTACCTCGGATTCTAGCTCGTCCGAGATAACGATAACTTCGTCATCTGTGCCGATAATGTCTCCTCATAGTCGGGGTCGCATGAACTAGCTTTCTCGTTCATGAGACTGTCAATGTCATGTATGCGCTTGACGTGCGGGGGACATTCAGTATCACGCTGGGAAAATATTAATGGCTAGAATAACGTTTAAACACTGAAATAGTGTCGTACCTGCTTGAACTTCATCTCAAGACTCTTCGATGTACGAACAGATCGATCGTTGTCTTCAGCTCAAACATTGAGCTCGTTGCTGGCCGAGTTCCATGCCCGTCTACCCAGTTGCAGTCACTCATCAAGGCTGTCCATGACGGCGTCGCTGGAATGACAGCGGGGCTTTCCCATAAAGCTGAGCTGGTAGAGTAATAGGTTTATGCTTCTTGGTTCCAGATACAGAAGTGACAGAGCCGCCAATGGCCTCTTATTTCCCTTTGACTTTGGTATAGGTGGCGGGACGTCGAGAGCTAGAGGCTTCGTGTGTAAACCGAGCAATCCTGTTGAGAATCTTCGGAATGGGTGATCGTCATCGGAGTTGGTCGGAGCGATTGTGTTGTCCATTTGAAGCAGCTGGGAAGTTACGGGGAAAGCACTAGGTGGGAAATCATATTAAAAAATGAAATACATACCTGAGCGGATGATCCAGACATGTTCGGGCCCCTTTCGATACGAAGACTAATAACCGTCCATGGCGCATTGTCAGCATAGCAGGAGCAGTGCGTTCCGGTGTTTTCTCCAGTACAAAACTGCGATTTTTAACGGCCTTGAGGTTAAGACATCAAGAGAGAGGCTGAAGGATAAGGCGAATGAAAGAAATCAGCTGGATAGATGAAGAAAAGTGCGACAGTAACTCACCTCTTTTACGCCTTTCCAGTGTCTCCAAACCGTGGAGAGAAATCTCTTTGCGTCGTCAGGTTTGTGACATGGTGTTGTAACTTCGGTGCGCTGTGGTGTGAAGGTCAAGGATGGGGAGTTCTTGAAACGATCCTCCACTCGTCGCTCTGAAATTGAGTTGAAAACGGTAGGGTGGTTGCACTTGGAGTGAAGGCCTCTGAGGGTGAAACTGCGACAGACGGGTAGAGTAAGGAGGGAGAAGGGTAGACGACTTCTGAAGTTGAAGACGTATAGTTCCTGTCATGCTCGACACGCCCTATAGCTAGTAGCCAACGTAGCTAGAATTGAGTGAGGGAGCAAAGGAGGCGGGAAGAGGGTTGCACATGGCCGATGTTTACAAGTGAGATTTCGTTTACGATTAGCGCGCTTAATTTGGATGTCGGAGAACAAAAACAGGGTTTAAATTCAACTCGAAGGGGAGTCTCGACGTTCTGGGAATTAGATGATGCTGTTATCTACGATATCGTTCATTCTACTGAAATTTTCTTTAGGTATTTGTTACATTTTGCCCTTGAATTAATTTACTTCAAATGTTTCAAAGTTTGAGATTAGTCGGCGTAAGTATTCCATATTTGATGAATTATCATCAGTTGTCTTATCCTGACATTCTATATCTTCATGACTGAAGCAATACTACAATGATTTGGAGGACTTTATTCTCGATAGAAGGTTATCACTCCTGCATGTAATATCATCGTCCAATATGAATAAAAGGAACCCATCGTACGAAAGAAACGCCTGTTGAACGTAGCTTTATTACAGCTCTATGAAGTGCCTCAGCAGACCTAGACGTATCGACAACAACGCTCTTCAAGCCCCTTATTTTTTCATCTTGGAGGTTGTTAAACAAATGCTCGTAAAAAATATCGGAAACTTCGGGACCATCATCGTCAGCGATTGCCCTACAGATACAGAGTCAAAAAGCGGATGGGCTATCAATGACAATGAACCTACCACATAGTCGCAATTACTCTGTTAAATCCGGAGAATAACAATGTCGCACCAAGATGAATTGCTTCGTCCGGTAGGTTTATATCACCCATGGCTGTTTCACAAGCACAAAGGAAAGCCAAAGAAGCATTTGGCATCGGATTCTGCATAATTCGGGATACCTTCAGCTCATCTTCTCCAATAATCAACGCACTCTCTAACGGATTGTAAATGTCTTGTCGACCATGGCAGGCAAAATGTGCGATCGATGCTGTGGATAGACTAGACAAAACCTTCTCAGCTGATGCATTCTCTGAACTGACAGAGCCTATGACTGTCAAGATTTTGCTTGGTACGTGTGTTCTTATTTTCTCCAACTCCAATGTGGTCTTTGGTAAGGCTTCCGGTTGAATGACGACAAGCATTTCTTTAAAAGTAGTGGACTCTAAGCCTGCGGACGGGGAGAGAAGAGCGCTAATAGTCGGAGTGTACGATGAATTTATGTAATCAAAGGTGCACTCGCTTTCCAAGGATGTGTAATGTCCTGCCGCATGGATTGGAAGAAAGACAAATGGACCAGATGGGCACCACCATAAGCGCCGAGGTTTCTTAGATTTCTAATCGATAAAGAAACGGTGAGAGGATATTCATACAAAATGTTATACAAACTCGCCATAATTTCAAGTCTTCGTAGAATAGGATAGACCACTGTATCCCATAATATCCCCAATACATATCGAAGCGTTTCATCTGAATCCATTCGTAGCTTCGGAGCAAATCGTCCTTTTCTGAGCGATTCAAAATCACGTATATCAGAGTCTTGGCTTTCGACTGTTACTTGTAGTACCATATTCGGGCTCAGACTACCACTATAACGTCCTCCGGCGCTCAATGTAGATTTCGTCAGTTCGACGAGCTCTTGAGCTTTAGAAAAGCTTATATCAGGAAGACTAACAAATTCCACATCATCTCCTAAGAGAATCAACGCATCCGTTCTAGATAGACTCGCGTTTAAAATTACGACGGGCCCATTTTTGGCAGCTGGTAATAACGATGATATTTTCCTGGGTCGCATGAAGTCCTCAAAACGTTCCAATTTTTGAATATCATTTATTGTTGATGCCCATTCCTCACCGAGACGTCGATAATGAGCGGCTTCTCGTTCCATCGTCTCCCTTGTATTTTGCTCTAGCCCGGAGGAGACTTGGCTGTAATCCAATCCTTCTGCTCGAAAAGAACCTTGGTTCAGTGCAAGCGAAATGCTTCGTAGCCTACTTTCCAATTTAGGTGAAATCTCAGCCAGTTCTGTTAGTGGAGTGCGAAGCTGTAGTGACTGGGTCCAAAAGATGCCGCGACCCTCTTCATACAACTCGACTGCTTCTTGATACTTCCCGTATCTTATAGCGCAAGCAGCAGCGTTCCGCGCCAAACCATCGCTTCCTGAGAGCATTTTTTGCCTCGCTTTCAAGTCCAAATCAAGCGCCGCAATGCTCGGAAGAAGACTAATTGCTCTTCGGTAAGCTTCCAGATCGGATTCATGGTTCGAATCCGCGTGAAAAGCCCATTCTCTCGCAACATTGATTTTATTGGTGGCCGATGCACCTTCGCAGTTTACCGCAAGACGATAATAATTGACTGCCTTATCCAAGTTTGAAGATTTTTCAACGTTAGCTTTAAATAAAGAGATATGTATCTTTGCTAGTTTCATAGATGCATTTAGAATACCAGGGTGGCCAGAGGGTAATATGTCCAGTGTTTCAGAACACATAGACATCGCATTTTCCCAATCACTCAGAGAACTTGAGACCTCGAAATGGAAAAGAAGCAAGTCTGCAAAATTGGAAAGAGTACGGGGACGCCCTGGATGAACCGGTGGTTGTAATTGAAGCGCTCCTTCGTAAGAGGAGAAAGCTGCATCAAAATCGCGACGTTGCCCGGACAGTTCATATCGGCTCTTCTGCGCATTGGCCAAGTTATTGAGAGTTGTAGATCGACCAGTATGACCCTCCAGTTGAAGCTCCAGTGCGTTACGAAACAGACGAATAGATTCATCCAAGTCTTCTTGGGTCTTATGTCCAATATGCCAGCACGATGCGAGGTCACTGAGAGCATGTGAATAAAGATGATGTGTTTCATCATACATCGTGAGTGCTTCCTGATATAAGACCCGCGCCTCGTCCAAATCACTTTGCTGCCTAGAGTGGGCGAACCTAGACATAAGAGAGTTCGCAAGATTCGTCAGAGGAAGACCCCTATCAACATGACGCCCGTAAGGAAGAGATTTAGCTTCTCTCAGAAAAGCGATTGCATCGTCGAGGTCCTTTAAGCGACCTGTGACTTCAAACCTCGTCGTAAGAATGGAAGCTAAGTTATCAAGTGAATCCACTCTTAGAGGGTTACCAACAGGACGAAGATCAAGTGCCTGCTGATTTAATGCTATGGCTTCATTCAAATCTGCATAATTACTGTTGTGGAAAAAGCGTCTCGTGAGGGCATTAGCAGAGACATGCATGGAATTGGGTAGAAGGGGATGGCGCGCATGTAACTTAGTAAATTCATGAAGGAAAGAAAGTGCCTTCTCTAAATCATTCTCTTTACCGTTGTGTTGGAATCTAGTGACTAAGGCGTCAACGAGGTTATTTAACGTTGATGGGCGATCAGAGTGAAAGATGGAGCGAATGTCAAGAGCTTCTTCGAAGGCTTCGATAGCTTCATCGAGATACTTCTCCACCGTGGTATAGAAAAACTTATTCTTCAAAGCGTTTCCAAGATTGTTGAGGCAAACGCCATGGGAGAGATGAGACACCGGCCTGAGATCAAGAGCTTCCCTGTATACTATGATGGATCGATCCATGTCGGCAATGTCACCGAAAACCCCGAAGCGTGCATTCAGACACTGTCCAAGATTATTTAGAGAATTGAATCGAGATGAATGTGTGGGCGTCTGTAAAGATAAAGATTTGTTGCAAATTGCCATTGCTTCATCTAAATCATTAGAATCCTTCAGTTCTGTGAACCGCGCAACTAATGCACTAGCAAGATCGTTCAATTCGTCTGTATGAAGATGGAGTCTTTCCTCTGAGATCTCTGCTAAAGACATTCTTAATGTCGATACTGCTTCATCGGCATCCTCACTATCTCCTAGAAGACGGAATCGTTCGCAGAGAGCATTCCCAAGATTGTGGTATAGTGTTGACTTCAAGTCATCTCCAGCATCGGTCAAGGCGAGCGCTTCCCTATATCTTCCAATAGCTTCGTCCAGGACATCTTGTTGACTCGTCTGCTTAAACAGAGCCTTCAACGTAGAGCCCATATTATTAAGCGTCTTTGCTCGATCAATCGGAGCCAATGTTCCAGGTGAGAGTGCTTCTCGAAGCAATAATTCCGCACGTTCAAGGTCTGACTTCTCTGAGGAAAGCTGGAACCTAGACACAAGGGCCTTCGCTACGTTGTTAAGCGACATGAACCTGTCAGGATGAGGAGCATCCCGTAGTGTAAGTGCTTTTTCATGTAAGGCTAGCGCTTCCTCAAGGTCTTCGCGTTTGCTAGAGAGTCGGAACCTCCTACTTAGAGAGACGGCAAGATTGGTGTATGATGCTGAGATATCTTCGTTAGAATTAGATCTCATCTGTAGATTGTCTCGAAAATACGTGATCGCCTCTTCAAGGTCTTTCTTATCTCCAAAGTAGTCGAAACGGATGTTCAGCATTGTTGCCAGGTTATCAAGAAGGTCGAACCGAGATACTTGTGAAGGTGGGGAAAGGTCGTAAGCTTCCCGATGACTGGAAATACACAAATCGATATCGGATCTCTGTCTCGTTGACAGAAAGAGGGAGTAATAGGCGTTGGCTAGCCTCGTGAGGGATCTACTTCGAAGCGCATGAGGGGATGGACGCAATTCCAGAGCTCTGCGATGGATATCAACCGCCTCGAGTAGCTGATTTTGCGATCTAGAGAACTCGAATAGGGACTCCAGCATACTCCCAAGAACATGCAGCAAGTTTGGTTTTTCAGGATCCGTTGAACTCATAAGGTCGATCGATTCACTAAGGAATTGCGAAGCTTTTTCTAAGTCCGTGGGATTGTTTGACTTCAAGAATCGAGCTGTAAGCATGCTCTGTAGTCGTCTGACGTCTATTAAACGATCTGGATCTCCTAGAGGACGCAATTTGACAGACTCTTCGTACAGAGATATCATCTCATCAAAGTCTTTACTATCGCCTGATCGCTGGAATCGAATATCTAGTCTGTCGCCAAGGTTTGTGAGAAAAGTAGGCAGATCTGGGTAGGTCATTTTTCTAGCTAAGATCACTGCCTCGCGCATGACACGAAGTTGTTCATCCCAGTGCATTTCATCTTTCGAGTACTCGAAACGGGAGTTAAACAAATTTGCTAAATCAACCAGAGCAACCAATCGGTTTTGATCAGGAACATATTCGAAGAGGAGAGCCGCTTTCGTGACTGAAATTAATTCATCCAACTGTTCGGGAAGCTTGAATTGCTGATATCGCAAACGCATCGCACTGGCAAGAATCCCATAAGCTGTGAGGCGCATCGAATCGGACAAGGATATTATATTCGCAGCTTCCTTAGATAGAATTATTGCTGCTTCTATATCGGTTAGACTCCTGGAGTTTGGGAATGAACTGCAGAGGTTGAAAGCACGCTGGAGAAGTGAAGTTGCGTTCAAATCAGCCTGAGCTTCACCACTGATCTCGGATTCAGACATCGAGTACGAACGAAACTCTGAGACTTTCAGCAACTCTACGCCTAAGAAGTTTAATCTGTATACATACCTATTCTCTGGAATCTCCACGCAGGTATTAACTAGGAACTCTAATAGGGGTGATGGCGATCGGGGGAAGAAACATTTTTTTTTGTTGTAAAGATGATGTTGATCAATAGCGCCAAATAGCGTGCACCTGCCGTCAGCCAGCGGGAAACACGCAGGCCATGCTGAGGTACTGTAGCATTTCTACTGTGTTCATGGGGTGTTACGCGTGTTTTTTCAAGTGTTCACTAGGGTCCAAATTCCCTTTTTTAGACGTTATTGATAGGAAATACCTAAAAATAGCTCAAACTGACTATTTTTGGGACCCGTTACCCATCACGTTTTCTAAATATGTTCCATTCACAGGCCATTGTTATGCGTTATTGAATACTTGGTCGAAATGGTACAGTAATACGGCCGGAGTCCATACGTCACTACAAGCATACCATTCCGATATTCACAAATCTGGTATATTTATACCGCCCTAGAGCTTCACCCCACCAATACCGTCTATGCAGCCTGTGCATGAAATACAATAAGTGCGAATCAGTTGTAAGTAAGATGTTTTAACAAAAGATCTCCATCCCAGATCTTGACCAGATCCTAGATTCGTGCTGTTTGGATTGAGGCATTCAGCCGCATCTCCAGAAGCACTGGCGACTATCACCAATCGCAAGCAGTAAGAACCTGCGGAGTAGAACTGGCTTAATCAGCAACGTTGAGTTATTTTGCCACTTGAGTCGACAAGAAAAGCTCCCGGTGCTGCTTCGGGACAGAGAAAATCCAGGTCCGTGGGAAAAGTCTCATATTTGTTAAATTATTCCTCTTTCAGCGGGGATCGACGCGGTAGATAAGGCATCCGACCTTAGTTTCGCCGAAGATACTCCCTGTTTAGGAAGTTGTGTTCTGCAACGTCGAACGGTGAATGTTCGGGCAGGAGAACGTGAATGAAGGTCTTATGATCTACGGACACGTCAGCACGCATTGGTGGTTATATACAGCATTTCGTGATAATCACCCTTAAGTTCCTTCATCTTCACCGTTATCTGGCAAATGGGTCTCTGGTATCGAACGGTTAAACGAATCACACATGTACGCTGGACCATCTGGGTCAAGTACTTTAGTAATGGAGAGGGTTCTTGGTTATTCAATGGTACATTCTTTCTCTGAACTTTCTCCAACAAAACTGTTCTAACTGTCGCCTTGATTATAGATACGAGGAAGTGGTTCTCGATCCTTACTCTTTTCGTCGTACCCCTCTACCTCGCATTTTTTGCTTCTCGACGACTCCCCTCGAGCTCCTTTGCCGTAAATGATCGGAAATATCGTATACTCATTGAACTATCTGCTCTCCCTACCTTCGCGTTTGGTTTCTTGGGCTCTCCATTGAACTTTTACCCTCCTGATATCGACGCTGTGAGCGGCCCCCAAAAGCTCATCATCGTCATGTACCTCACTCACTACATTCACCGAGCACTTGTCTCTCCTCCTCGCATCTCCCCGTCATCGACGCCAAAAAACCACCCTGCCGTTGTCTTCTACGGTGTATTATTCAATATAACCAATGGCTTCCTCCTTGGGACATTCATTGCCTCTCCTTTTGGTAAAGCCACACTCCAACACTTCACACTGAAGTTCATTCTCGGTTTCACGCTGTGGGCTGTAGGATTCCAATGGAAAACTGCCCATGAGAAGATCCTTGTCGATATCGAGACGCGAGCCGCTACCGGTGGAAAGGATCGCGACGAGAAGAATGCTAGTACTGATGCTACCACTTCTATCCCTCACGGACATCTGTTCAAATACGTCTCGTTCCCAGATTACTTCTGTGAATTGGTACAGTGGCTTGGGTTCGCCATCGCAACTGCTCCATTACCCCTTCCACAGACATCTCTTATCTCAGCCTTGAATCCTGTTACACTTATCTCAGATCTCCGAAAACCAAGCTACCTATTCGCTCCTAATCTTTCACCGCCATATATACTCTTGTTCGCAGAACTGGCATGGACGGCATTCAGGGCGCAAAAGGGCCATAGACTTTATAAAGAGAAATTTGGAGCCAAATATCCAGAGGAGAGGAAGGCTTTGATTCCCTTTGTCCTGTAGTACTTAGTGTTACGTTCCCAAGAAAATGTAATATTGATTTCTCCGAAGTCTACGAACTATTTTGGTACAAACTCGGGCCGGAGGATCTCGGCGACTAACACATAGCACAGCTTTTGCGATGTTGAACCTTAGGCGCTTATCTTCCTTCTTCTTGACCCTCATGTTCGGTTGGCCATAAAGTTCATTGCTACCGGCAATACTCATTAAAAGACGCTCTTGCCTCTTTTATTATCTTCCTGTATCATGACGAGCTTGATATTCACGCCGCTTTGGTTGGTTATTCAGTGAGTTCAATTCAATTTTGAGGGGATGATTATGACACTGACCAACACCCTAGATACATTTTTAGCCCAACTCAGCCTCAATTTCCGAAGGTCTATCATTACTTTGAACCATCTCACCTAAGAACCTTATATTGACTTCGTTTTAGTCAATTAATTCCAAAGAGTCGCAAGAAATGGTCTATCCGCGTCCTCCTGTTATACCCGCGCATAGAATAAGTGCAATCAACAGACTTCCTCTGGAACTTCTAGCAGAAATCTTCGTGCATTGTATACCGGAAGGCTTCGTAATCCCGCGTTATCGAGATGCGCCGATTCTTCTCTGTAGAGTCTGCAAACACTGGAACGTCGTTGCCACATCTACTCCGTCGCTCTGGGCTTCGATTTCAATTCGGTATGGCACTGACGAACGCAACTACAACCTCAGAGAAAGTCTCATTCGTTTGTGGCTGGAGAGATCTCGCCAAGGCCCCCTTGATATCTCCTTGGCTCTTCGTGCTGAAGAATGGGCTGAGATTGAGACGCAACCGCTTTTTGTCGCTATATTAAAACTTTTGATTAGAGAATATCGTCGATGGAGGACGATCGAGATCACTATCCCAAAATGCATACCCCCTTCACTTTGTGTATTTCCTGCAGGTGGAGCGCCGCTTCTGGAATCTGCCAGCATCAACATCACTTCGTCGCACTCCAATTTCAGGTACCCGTTCAGCTATGCATGTGCCGATATTTTCAAAGGATCAGCTCAGCTACGCGCTTTGAAGTGGCAGATGGTAAATCTCCAAATGCCGGCCCTTATAAAGGACCTTGATTTATCTGTTCTACGAGATCTCTATCTCGAATGCTCATTATCTCCATCTCAATGTTTGCAAATTCTTGAACGCTGTCCACTTTTGCAATCGTGCTACTTTGAGAATATCAATCAATCATCTCCGGCTTCCGAATTACCTATCTCTCTGCTTACACTCCCGTCTCTCTGCTCATTAACTATTCAAGGGCAGACGACTGTCGATTCGATTCTTGATTTGGTCACTCTTCCATCTCTGAAGTCGTTAATCGTCTCATTAACCACCATGAGAGGAGGCATTCGACCCCTCCAACCATCCAAACTACCCACGCTGATATCCCGCTCCAGTTCACCTCTCGAAAAACTTGTTCTCGACAATATTCCTATCGCAGAGGCAGAGCTCATTCAGTGCCTCACCATGCTCCCGTCCCTCTCCGTTCTAGAGATAAACGACGACAACCAATATTTCCCCCGGCTCACAGACAAAATCATTGATGCCCTCGGCAATATATCTTCCGAAAACAGAGGATTTATCTGCCCTAAACTCGAAGTAGTAAAGTTCACTGGAAATGTGAGCTGTACAGATGGGAAGTTCTCGGATATGCTGATGACGAGGTGGAAAGACGCAGCTGTAACCAATCGAGTCACAAGCTTGAAGATGGTTCATGTTGACTTCTCCGACCGTCTGCATCAGAAGGATGTTGCTGTGTTGCGTGAGCTTCGATCCCAAGGTCTGATTTCCCGGTTCTTTATGTAGATATCTAATCGCTGGATGTAATCAACTATACCTGGACATTGATGTATTCTGTATTTGTTATTCTTGGTGCTTGACTCTTACGGAGATTCCCTCGTTGAGGGAGGTTAATAAGGCTACTCACCACATGTCTCAAACCAAATCACACTCTGGGGTCCTAATCTTTAGGTTTTCAATGCTTATCTGATTTTTCCTGCTTGCCAATACTTTTTCACAGGACCGATGCAGGTATTGAGATACAAATCCCTTTTATCATTCTATATTTCACATGAATAGATATAAATTCGGTGCTTCCACAAGCATGCGAAAAAAGTAGATTCGAACGGGCGTCAACTAACAAGAGTTGCTTTACAGGTTCTAATTTTTAGTTAAATGTTAGTCGAATGGTTGGTATCATAGCAATATAACAATTAATTAAAAAGATCAACTATGTTAAAAAGTAGTTTAATGCGTAGCGAGGAGTAGACAAAAGGCGGGCAAATGTAAGCCACATCGCATCTATCAACCATTGCTCCTACTACCCGCTGCGCTCGCTCGCTATTACCTACCAGCTCCATTCAGAACCGCACTTCCCTCTTGCTTGTCCTTGTTCCCAGCGCCGCTTTCTACCCATCGCCTGTTCACTCCTTGGGTTCCGTTCCGTCATGGCTTCATTTGTTCCTGCCTTATCGCGTGCTCACCTATAAGTTCCCCGATCCCCACCCTTACAAACGTACTTATCTCACAGGCTCATTCGCTCACCGTCCGCCGCGCTTGTTAGTTCCCGGCCTCACCCCGTGGTGTTATTGGGTTCTGCCCTCAACCATTGCGTCGTACGCAGCACACTGCACCCCTTTCTCGCTTGCGATATTAACGTCTATCCATGGCACTCGTTCTCCGCAACGTCTCGTCGATCCTGTGTCTCGAATTGCTGCGCCATCCCTAGTTACCTACCTACCTTCATTTCCTACGTTCCGTCGCCTTCCTCACATACCTCCTACCTTATTCGCGGTTGCCTCCTGGCTGCCTCTTCCATTCGCCACGCATGCTTATGCTGCCTCTTGTTGTATTCCCTAATGTCTTTTGCTTTGTGAATGTTTGTATATCCAACAGTCTTTGCTTTGTTATGCCCTCGCTGACGTGGCGTACATCACGTGGTGGTTTGTTGAATGTAGATCTCTGCGGGTGCGGCTGAGACTCAGATATCGGCAGATTGCTCTTCGTTGGTGGCTCATGACAGATGGGTGGGTGTGGGTGATTGAAGGTCGACGGCGCGGTGGATGAAGGCGGGTGGTGTCGGATGTGGTAGATGATACCACATCTCTTCGCGAGTGGCCCACGGTGCAATTATACCTGTAAAAATATCGATTAGTGATAGAATGAACAAGGGAATATCATTCTTGATTTTTGAGGCGGCATGGGTGTGGCAGGAAGGGGACAGGTGATGGTCAAAAGCGAGATTGGACGTCGTTTGGCGCCCAACATGCGCTTCTCCGGCAAAATCCCGATGACCATTCTGATTGGCCAGGCATGCGGACCGGCCGACCGTCGTTCCGTTCTTGACGAACGGAAGACATATGTACCTTCAGGTACTTATTCGCATATAGCTTGTATTTAATTTTAGTATACGCGTTTTAAAGTTTGCCGTCGGTAACGGTAGTGACAAAGAACGAGCTATGCAATCATAAGTGGCCGAGCGGGACTGCTTACTACTAGAGCATTACTAAGTACGTGCTCGTTAAACACTGCCATAAGGAGGGATCAGACGTGCTCATCAAAACTTGGCTTATCGTTGATGTATTACCGGGAACTCGATATAAACTCAATACCTCTTTACCCCTAGCCTAAGGCTGTAACTGACACAGCTTTCATCAAAGATCTTGGCGTTCATCCGGCTGTGAGATGATCCCAAAAATATTAGCTACATAATGAACCTCCAGACAGCTCTGCTTCTCAACGGCTGGCCCGTCATGCATTCCTCCTTTAGAGCTGGTCTCCCTGCACTCGCACTCCTCCTTGCCCTTTTCGTAACTTCTTTATCCGCAGTTCCAGTTCCAACTTCCAAGTACGGTAATCATTATAGTCAATCGTTTATAAAGCTAATCATACGCTATGTCCCTTCCAGTCTACAGACACGATACATTCATGATGATACTCCGTCCCTTCTCCAACGCGCTCATCCAGCTGTTGTGCCTGTTGACCAGTCAGTCCTTGGACAAGTTCAGAACGTCGTGCGTACCCATGAACAGTATCTTTGTGCATCGCACTGATTCCGCCTCGACACCATCAGCCCGCGATAGTCCAAGAGCAGTCTATCAGCACCAAATCCAAACATCCAAGCGAAAAAATGCACACGCTTGTACGACGCAAGGGTATCGGGGCAAAGATCAAAGCCGCCTTCAAGGTCAGTCATTTTTTACTTTCTGACATTAATTGTTGACGAAACGTATATCTCGGAACAGAAATTCGGCCACAAAGTGAAAAGCGGATTCAAGGTTAGCCAACGAACTCTGTAATCCTCTTCTATACTAAAGCGAGTTCCTTGTAATAGAAAATGGGACAGGGTATCAAGAAAGGTGGATAACTACCCGTGGCCCTTCTCTTTTTTTCCGTGTACTAACGAAACTCTTTTCAGTCGCTCAAAAGGTTGGAAAAGGAATTAAGAAAGGTGGACAACTACCCGCAGTCCTTCTCTTTCATTTAGGCGTACTAACGGAACTCTTTTCAGTTGCTCAAAAGGTTGGAAAGGGAATCAAGACAGGTATTTAAGCATCTCCTCCAACTCTGTACCAACTCACGAAAACATCCTCTACAGCCGCCAAGAAAGTAGGCCACTTCGTGAAAACGACTGGCGCTAAAATCGCGAAATTCGGCTTGAAAGTCGTTTCTACAATCCAATCAGTCGCGTCCAAGGTCGTCGGTTTCATTCCCGGTATTGGAAAGCCCATAAGCAAGGCGCTCTCGGCAAGCAGCAAGGGCTTGAGTATAGCATCGGACCGCATCCCTGTTAAACTGGGCAGCAAGTTGGAGAAAGGGATGAAGGTTATGGACAAAATCCGCAACCCAGTTGGTATGTCTATTTGATTCCATTAGATGATATATAGAACAACTTACTTTATTTTCCTTACAGGTGGTGCAGGTGGAAAAGTCCTTAATGCTATCTTGCGCCGCGATTCCGAAGACGAGGATCTCATGCAGAGGGATTTCGTCGACGTTGAGGAACGTGACTTCGACCTTGAAGAGCGCAATCTTGCAGAATTCGAGGAACGAGATACTGAACTCGAAGAGCGTGTGTTTGTTGATTTTGAGGAGCGCGATGAGGGCGAGGAAACGCTATATATGCGTAGCTGGGATGAACGGAATGACTTGAATTAATAGTATTCAAATTTATAGATTTAAAAATCTAGTGTTACGCGACTGACGGTCGCATAATTTGTACTGTACATTCAAGTAATCCTGTGAATTCTAGATAAGCTTACTTATACGCTTAATGACCTTATGCTCCGTCTATTCCTCCGGTACCTCTATCAAACTTAGCATTACCGGTTTAGGTTCTAAACCCAGTTTCATGATGTGTTGTGGCCGCAAAGACATCAGCGGGATGAAAATGAATACAACCGAACCCCTCAAAATACATACCCCCCAAGAATTATGTTACTATGAGCATGTAATATAGAAGGAACCAATTCATCGAAAGCCTTTTGCGATTTTTTGAGTCTATTTTTAGCATTCATCTCACAAGCCATAACTCCTCGTAGACCATAGCCTGGGCCGTCCAACGAGGGGTATGGGTTAAGAAGGGTTTGACTGTATATGTAAAGATCAACTTGATCAATTTAACGACGTTTAATTTCAGCGAAGCTTATACAGATGTTCATCGTTATATGAAGCAGTCCAATGTACAGGTCCAAGAAAGTCCAAGAATCCACATTACCACTCATTCACTAACATCTAACACTACGAGAGATGATTCGTCTGATGAGCTTATTGATGAGTGATTACGCGTGAAGATCGCCCTCCGTACCTTCAAGATTATTTATCCAATCCGGCTCACTGTCAAAGTCCAATGAGTTCCAGAAGCGTCAGTGTTGTTCACTCGCAATCCGGGACTGTTACTGGCACACCCAAGTCGTACGAACGTCAGAAGTCGACGTGCTGTTGCAAACAATAATTTACCTAGTGGCATCCAAGAATTTGTTTGGACCAGTAAAGTCATTGGTGAGTTTGAACGTAGTTCCGTTGACGCTGATCCGATTGAGCGTCCAAAACTGTCCGGTGAAGTTTCCGGTAGCAGCGAGATGGACTTGATCATTGGTTCCATCGTTTATAACGTCTAGGGAGAAGTCGTCTCCCAGATACGTATTCCGCAAGTAAAACTTGCTGGAACTACCAGCAACTGGAACGAGTTTCCAATACTGGCCACTGAAGTTGCCAGTGTCCGCCATATGAACACTTCCCGATCGATCGTTATTAGTGTCGAGAGCTTTGCTCGTACCATTGAAAGCATTTGTGAGGCGATAGTAGACGGTGTTGGACATGCTTAAGAAGAGTTGAGAGGTAATAAAAGATATAGGTGACTGCTCAGGTCGTTTTGGCGAGTTGGTATTTATGGTTTCTGGGAAAGAAGTGGCGCTGAAGTAGCGCTCTATTAGTCCCTGATTCTGTCCATGCGACAATAAAGCGGTGTGCTGAGACCGCCAAAAAAACGCTGTAAAAGCAAAATGAATAAATTGACCTAAATTTGGAGTTGTCCCTTCCACTGCACGTAAACCACTTATTATAAGTCCGCTTCGGCGTAGAAGTGCTGTTGAGAT
Source organism: Crucibulum laeve (assembly GCA_004379715.1). NCBI lineage: Eukaryota > Fungi > Basidiomycota > Agaricomycetes > Agaricales > Nidulariaceae > Crucibulum > Crucibulum laeve. The sequence goes on from ML213639.1 coordinate 164,939, forward strand.
CATTATCGCCGTGTTATCCGAGTTGCAGTCATGGATGCCTATCATATAGAGGAACGTCATACTGCCATTGCCAGAAACCTACCTTAGGACAAATGCATTGCCATTTGAGAACGCCGCATCAATATAGAACGTCAGTGAGTAGAGGGCAGTGCCTCATATTGCTAATAGTCCACTGTTATTGCAGAAACTACTAGCATAAGAGGGGTCTACCGATAGTAACCTTACGCTTAGATCATTCCCTATCATCTTGTCAACTTGCATACGTTTAATTCCCGAAGGGAACATGTCCACTTCATAGTACAAAATGAGTGGCGTGCGGTACGACCGTTGTGTACGCGCTGAAGGCTGTCGATGTATGTCGCAATGCTAAGTATCTGAGAGAACATCTCTGAAAGCAAGACCTTCGAATTTGAACCAAATATATCCACAGGGATGGTGGAAATGGTGGCTCCACTCCTCACTACAACGCCAGCGAAGACCAGGGATGAAAATGGAACCTCAACTGGACCATGAACGCTCCATCCATTGAGACTATAAGTTCGAGGAAGGATATGCTTATATGCACGTCAAAGGAGTTGCGCTTCACTCCGAGTCCACCTAATTGGAGCTAAAGCTTAGTTGAAATCAATATGCAGCTATAACATGGCAGTGGAAGCGGATTTAACAAGCTCTCGAAGGATCCCATCGAGTGCCTATTACCGGCATGCATCAGCTGATGAATTACTAGTAAGAATAAGAAGCATACCTCGACGGAACAGCGACTGCGTGCCTTCAAACAAGGCAGCTGTCAACGAAGGAATCACCTAGATTGAGACCCTCAGACCATGCAACATGGATGAGCTCCGTACAAGTCGCGAGTTTATGCAACAGCCCACTTGCAGCGTGGTTCCTGGAGAGGAACGCGTCATGAGTATGGTGCAGAGGAAATAGAATAGCCAAATTGTGTACCAGCAGGAAGCATCGAATAATTTTTAGCAGATATCGTATACAATCTGTAGGCATCTAGGACGAGCCGAAGTTGGAAATGGCTATAAACCACTTCAAGGTAACGGTGGCCCCATTACATAATTCGACAAACCCAGATGGTGGGCACATCAGAACGGCTGTGGATTATCAGCACCACTGAGGGTTCTGTTGTTTCGCAGCGATGCACACTGCGCTGCAAATTACATAGCATCAGGGGGAAAGTTGTAGTATACACGCAGAAGAAACAGCTGGACGCTAAAAACATGGGCGCGTGAAGACTGGAGGTACTTCTGTGGAGAAGGAAATAGCAGGGTCTGCGGTTGGTATCTCTGTGATTAGACACAGTGGCAGCGTGGCCGCTGGCAATTCTGCGAGCTCTAGTCATCAGAGTCAAGAGACCAAGATGAGGTCTAGGAAGTTCCACTTAGGATTTGTGGTTTTGCTCATGTACGCGATACGCATCGTCTGCTGTGACAAACACGCTGCGTACGACGGTGACGAGTAGTTGAGGCGACCCGTCGTCAGCAACAAGTCCAGAGGAGCATGCCCAAGCGGTGGCTGCAGAACTACTCTTCGGAACAACGGTCGTGTTAGACGATGCTCGAATCAGCCTACAGTCATGCTTGAAGAACCTTACGATCGTGCTAGGAAGAACACAAGTTTCAGCGAGCGATTAAGCAAGGGGAAATGGGGACCTCATCTGCCATACGTGCCACCACCGGAATCATGTGGCACTTGGCAAGAGTAGCGTATTCTCGATGGATGGTTGAGTCGGCGCTGCACTAAAACCGAGTTATAAGATGTGAGAACATGGAAAGCAGAAGGAAGCTCACATGCATGAATGTCATTTACTCCTTGATTTGGAGACTAGGGTGTGGAAGAACAAAATCGATCTGATTTAGAGACCGTGGAAGTCCCGCGCCATACATACCGGTATAATGAACGCTTATACTTTTGAGGGATTACTAAGCAAGCTGCCGAAGGTTCGAAGAAAGAACGGCATTTTATATCTATCAGATTAAACACGATGCAGATCTTTGAAACGAATCAACGTGTGTTCGTCAATGAGCGGCAAGGACACGTACCTAGCTACTGTCTACTACACATCCTGCCACCAAAGTTCAGAACGACATGAACTAGCCCACGATAGTGCAACGTCTTCGACCGACTAGGCTATGGCATGTTATTCTGGTCACGAAGAAACTGGCTCGACCATACACGATGGAGGTCTAGTACGGCGACTGCAACTGCATCTTGAGCCACTGGTCTTGCCATCGTGGTCATCATGGTACGTGATCCCCTGGAAGAGAAGAGTACGAGTGGGATGGGGATGCGGTGAATATTCTGGACGGTTTATCGAGAATTGCATGCGCTACTGGAGCCCTAGCTCCTCCACCAGGCTGATGAGCGTCTTCTTGATCCCATAATACTCTACCACGAAATAGCCATAACTGGCGATTTCGACGCGATGCCCCCAACGACGTTCACAGCCTAGGAGTCGAGTAGTACTACTCTGACGTCTTTCCATCCATCTCCTCATCTGAACTGTCTGAATCCGACGAGGAGTCACTAGAAGATTCAGTGCCGGATCCTCCGGATTTGGCCTGAGAACGGTCTTCGTACACGCCAAGGCCAAGGCTCTGTAAATGAGCTGTTAACGGCTAGTGAAGAGGAAGATACTTCAGGGCTGAGACGCACCATCTCAATGTACTGGGCGTTTTCCTCATCTAAATGTTCGATATCCACGCTATGGGGGTCCCTTCGCATCTTTTCAGCCAGTGCGGCGTTCGACGCCTCAATCTGGGGCAAGAAGGCTTGTGCGCGCTCAAGAACTGCATAGAGAGTTAGAAGATTCGAATAGGTACATGAGGTTAAGGAGCATACGTTCAGTAGGAGGAACACGGAACGTTGTCCTGTCGCCAAAATCGAACTTCGGAGGGCCACTTTGTGTGGTGGTTGTGGTAGTTGCGCTTGATTTGTTCAGCTTCTCTAGCGCTGCTTCTGGATGAGACATCCAACGTTAATTTATATTCATTCAGCACACAAAAGTACGTACGGATCCTCCTCTGCCTATCCTCCTTGTCCTCAACCTCTAACCGTCCACCCGTCCGTGGCCCAACCTCCGTACCTTCATGCATCCGGTCGTAATCATTGCTCCGATTGACCCGGTTGTTCATAGATAGCTACAAATTGGGGGGGAGGAAGAAAGCTTGAGATCTGAAGAAGGCGCAGGTTTACATTCTGTTGTAGAAATGAACGCTATTGTTTGGCAACTGCTTTCGATGTTTACAAGCAGACTTTGTTGCTGAGGATAGCCAGGAGTGCGAAACCCATGACGTCATAGACCTCTCACTGCAAAATCCCCAAGGTATGGGCTTTTTCGTGTGGTTCGCGCTGATGCGTGCTCTGCTGGCTTCTGTTGATACCAAGACTGACATGTACAGGTTTAGAACGACGAGAGCTGGGTGATGCGAAACGCCTTCGAGTTCTTGTCAGATGAGGTGACTGCTGGCCGTCTTCCTAAGACGCTTCTCTCGCTCCAGTCCGCCATTGACAACGCTGCCAAATCTAGTCCCGCCGACGGACAGTCCGATCAGGGCAGATGTGAACTGAGATTTCGCAGGGTCCGTTTCCCTCATTATACAACACGTCTTGTGCAACTAATAGACATAGGTGTAGATGCCTTCTTTCGCTTCTTCAACCCCAGAAAACTTGTTTCCGCTACTGCTATCAGCATTCGGCTCTCACCTGAAGGGTAAGTCACTGCTTCAAAGTTCTTGAATGCGAGCACTCATCATGTGTTTAACTTTCAGGTTCTTGAAATTGTACGCTGTTAGTCTGTTGCCCTCAAAACTCTTAGCATGAAGTATCCATGCACCTTATACAGACTAGGCTACAAGGCAGGCTCCTCCACCGTTCTCAGCAGGTTTCCAACTCACCCGACATCATCTACCGTCTCAGCGTCGTCGTCACGAACCTTCCTCTTGAGATCGACGTTGTAAAAGATTCTGGTCTGGCGTACCCTCAAACCCGACAAATAGTCTTGGTTCTAGGGAAGTTCGTGTCTCTTACGACTGCGGCTCCTGCTGGCTCTTTCTTCAGGATAATTAACGGTATCCGAGTCTCGGCTGACTTACTTTGCAATGCTAAGCTTTCCATCATATATACGTCATCATGGTTCGGCTTCCCCTTCGACACCCTATTATTTGGACAACTTACTCATTCTCCGTGTCTCAGCCGTCCCACGAAAGCCGACCCCACTGGTATCAACTGCATCGTCCCCTTTGCGTCACATATCGAACAGACTGGTATGTCTCTGAACTGCCTCTCCTCGCTGTTGATACTAATGAAACTTTCTGGAGCATGACTTGGACGTGATCGTCACTGAACAAGGTCTCGCTGATGTCCAGGGCCTTTCGCCATGCGAGCGCGCACCCATTGTCATCGAGAACTACGCCTATCTCGACTACAAAGATATTCTGCACGGGATTAGGAGACCTATTATCTCTTCCTACCGTTGAGTGAATGGCTAATGGTGTGCTGCTCACGTAGTGCTATGATCGCCCCTGAATGAAAGTCTAGCCCGTGGAGCTGGCCATGAATCATAAGCTCAAGGTACGTCTTATTTATAATACCTGATTGTTGTATTTAACCTGCTGACATCTCTAGAATGCGTTTAAGTTACATACTAACATGCTCGAACATGGTACTATGAAGTTTAAGGCATAAAAGAAGCAAGCATATATTATGCAAAAATGTAGTTCGTACCCCCCTCAAGCTCTTTCCACTTCGCCACGGTGTCATGATAATCTGCCTATGACCTTCTGAATTTACAGATGTCCTGCATATTCTTAATAAAATTTGTTCGGATTATTTACCTGCGTTGTAATTCAACGTTCACAAACCATTCGGAAGATGGTTATTAGAACATCCGTCAATCTAGAGAAATCGAGATGAACTCCCAAGCTTGACAAACCAGATATGATTGAATAACCATCTACCATTGTCATGGTGAGTCAGCTGACGTTGAATCTGATGTTTAAATGTTCACCACGCCATCCTCAACGCCATCGTTCTGAATGTGTATATCAACACCACCCAAAGTAATGTCCGGTGAGAGGCTGAAGTTTAAAAATTATTTATATATTTAAAATCAAGGAATGAAACCATGTGTTCACATGAGCACATTATCCGGCTCCACCTATGGCGAGTGCCGAAAGATCCGTTCTAAAGAAAGCCCTGAATCCTCCACTACGGCTGGACTTCTATTGACGAGATCGGATGAATATGGTAATGTGAGGAAAGACGAGTTTGGGTCCAAAGATTCAACAATATGGTTCTCATCGCCCTCATGTGCTATTTCCCACTGGAGGAAAGAGTTATATCACCAACAGTTTGTTCAATCAGATTGCTAGTAGTGTAATATTTTTATTACTGATTTCTTCAACATTGATATAGACAGTGCTATCGGGTCTAAATGCGTTTGCATACTCACGATGATAAGAGTGGAAGACGACAGCACATGTAAAATAAGTTTTACTACTCGCCTCACCACCTCGATCTAATTCTCGAGAATGTCATATTAAAATAAACGACGACAACGTTTGGTCTCGGTGAGCTCGTGAGGCAAACGGATAGTGTACAATCTCAAAAGTACACTACTTATATACAAAATATCTACATAATTAGATACATATCAAATGATATTCAACCACAAAAATGCAATTACCAATCCGGGTGTAGTCTGGATCGCGCTTATTCGTAAATGTTATCTCCGATATTCCAACATGTCACCGGATGTCACCTACCACAATGATCTCGCTCTATGAACGCATGCAGTACACTAGCTTCTAATTATAGTATGTACTCACAGTTTTATGAAATGCTGATGAAAAGCTGGGCTAGCGGCGTGATTGATTGTACGTAAGTAAGATAATGTATCAAAGATGTCGAATCGCTGAAACATTCGCCTTCTCTCTTTCAAGCCAGACTCTTACTAACAAAAATAAATTTTGTGAGTGTGAACGATACTAATATAGGAATAAGCTCAACTCGCCGTGTGGCGGTAGATGATTTAATCTTCTACGTTGTTTTCAAATTGATACGCCAACTACTATACTATTACAACCAAGTGTTCATGGGTTGTTACGCGTTACGCAAAGTGTTCACTGGTAAGGTAGTTCACGTTGAGTCGTTACCGTGACAGTGTTCACCACCTATGAAAGTGTTCACGGTCCGCAAGGACCGGCGATTTTTTGGCAAATGCGGAAATCTATGCTCATCACGCATCCCTAATAAGCCAATAATGAGCGAGCTTTAAAGGATTTTTATACGATTTTTGTTCATTCAATAGACGATACATTACAATTACATCCACAAAACATTCTATTCTCTGTAATAATGTTTAATGAATTGTAGATGTTCCAGAAATCATTGTAGATGGGCCGAAAGGTCATGGACATCGTAAGAAGATCAAGCCTTTAAGGCAAGCAGCTGCAATAAATCCGTGATTGTCGATAGTTCTTAAAATAGCTTTAAATATTCATCAGCTTTCTAACGGCCTGTGTCAGCCGTTCAGTGGTTCCGAGATGTACGCGGGTACAGCCCTGCTCTGGAAATAGCAGCATGGCCTGCGGGTAAAGCGAGCACAGCGGAGGTAGTCCTCGCCGTGCGAGAAGGAGAAGACGGGCCGGACCTCCTGCTAAAGCTGGTATTCACCAGGCGATTAGACTCGTGTAAACAGCCATTTAAACCGGAGTAAACCAGTCCAGGATTAATGCCGAAATATTAGGGGAGCTCGGTTTACCCAAATTGAGCGGGAAATAAAAGGATTTTTAGCATTTTTATGACTCCTTTGCCCAAGTGTTCACTCGGGGCTGTGATCCGCTACATTTTTGCCAAGTCTTCATTTCAAAAACCAATGTTATGCGTTACCGAACATTCGGTTGTAATAGTACGGTATTAATAGTTCTGTCTATTTTCTCACTTGAAGCGCTCATACTCGCATATATAAAATCGGGCACTCTTGGAACTTGTAAGTACACACGGTACTAAGGACATCCTGAAGCATGTCATCTCCAAATACTGCTTCTGCTCTTTTGCCTCTGCACGTTTCCAGTTGTCTCAATGTAGCGCCTGAAAGCTAATCTGTGCGAATTCTCAGGTCAAGCCCACTAGTGTGTTTGCTCATCTTAACATGAGAATCACATACTGAAATTCCCATTCATTCATTAGATTATCGGATATCTTTTGAACTGGGGTCTCTTTGGTGTTAATTCCGTTCAAGTCTGTGAGCTAATATACAGCCATCCCATATGAAGCCCCATCTTACACTGTGGCAGATCTGTACTACTTGGCCTTCCCAAACGATAAGACACTCACCAAGAGTGTTGTGTACAGTGTTTATTGTTTGGAGGTCTTCCAGTCCATTGTGATCGCCAGGGACTCTTTTGTGACCTTTGCGAGCGGCTTTGGTGATCCAGGAGCAGTCACCGGTGTGCATCTTACGTGGTTGAGCACATCAGTGATAGTTTCAGTTGGCACGTCCACTTTATTTTACATCAAAATATTGGCACTTCACTCATATTATGGCTTTAGTGGCCTGTATTGTGCAATTATTCTATGCCTTTAGGATTCGTGTGCTGTCGACGAGCAAAGTTCTTCCGCTGATTATAGTTACTGTGAGTGCACTAGCCTCTTTGGACGATATGATGCTATGTTCTGGGGGTAACATTGCATATCTTCAGCTGGCGTTGACACAGTGCGGAGCAGGCATTTCTGCTGCCGTCATAATACACAACATGGTTGATCTTACTAAAAGGGCGAACACTACGCTGTTTATTGCGCAGGGGGTGAGTAAAATATGTTGTGTATAAAATATACTACTGATGCTGTTAATCAAACTATAGCTCAGGCTTGGGGCAACTGCAGTCTGTGATATAACAATTGCACTATCCATGCTGTTCTTGGTATGTAAAATTCCTCATTTTCTCTGTGATCGGGTGCTGATTGGATGCCTGGGTGTTACAGTTGACACGTGGGGGGGATACAAAGGATGGTGAGCGCCTGAAGAGCACAGAAGCAATGGTTGTACGAATACTCAAGCTTAGTATTGCCACTGGCACATTGACTGGTAAAACTATTCCAAATTGATGTTCAGTAGGAATTCTATGAACTGAACCTTCTCATTCACAGCACTCTTTGCAGTTCTCGACCTCAGCCTATACTTTGGTCTACAAAAATCAGGCGGTTACTTCCTCATACCTTGCATATCACTTGGGAAACTATATTCTAACTCCATGATGGTGATGCTCAATAATCGCATACAAATTATTGGTGGCCGCAATACCATTGATACAAGCATAATAGATGTGGATCTCTCTTCAGGAATCCTAGGCAACAGCATAAACGCCCAGTTAAAGACTTGGAGCAATGGTGAATCCAGTATGGTAGCTAACTCGAGGATATACCAAGGAGAGTCAGAGGAAGAGGTGAATGTTGCTGTTTTGACTGACATAATTATTTAATAACATTATCCTAGGTACGGCCGGAGGTGATGACGAAATAATTCAGAGGCGCAATGGCAGAGTCTTGAATTTACATTTATTGACAGCTTTCTGTGAGTTACATTGTTAAGTTTTGCGACATTTTCATGGGACTATCGACTTCCCATCTGCGTTCGTCCTCTGCTCAAGCTTCAGAATGATTTTCCGATTATGTGAAATAATAAAAAGTAATTATGTATAAATATAAAAGAAAGGATGTAAGTAGTATGATAAGTTTGAACGTGTTGGAAAATAATTTCAAACTCTATCGCTTGCGTTAGTATTTAATACGCTGCCATTTCACTCAACTGTTAAAGTTGAGGGATGCGGATTGGCTTATGTAGTGTGACAGATACATGTTCAAATGCAAGTGCAATCCGTTACTCAATTGCATGTTTGTACTCTCGAAGTAGTTTGGTGCCTATATATTATCCATAACTCAACATGAAATAAAAAAGTGTGGTCTATTGTAATTAAAATCTACAGCCATCCACCGTCACTTGTGACACTCAAATTTATTTTTTCGATTAAAAGAAATTGAATGCAGATGGTGAGTGTAAGTGAATTGAGGAGCCTCCAAAAAAATTCTTAGGAACGTCCAGATACAGGTACCCGAGAAAAATGTGAATTAGTAGTGTAACACTGACCCATAATGGCAAAATTGAGATATCACTGAAAAAGAAAAATATATCTATAGCTCTTGATACAGCTTTGTTTAACCCAAATTCTCATTTCATTGTTTGCACTGAACATAGGCTTTATAATGTACCATAATAAAAAGAAAAGTTGTGATTTGAGCTGAAAACAAAGGTGTAACATGTCACATCTGACGGTGGATGATTGTATATTGCTCGGAAATGTGCATTGTGATAAATATGGCTCCTGCTGTGTCTGTTCTACGTTATTCATTTACCATTGTATACTAAGTTATTCGATGGCATATTCCTTTGAACTTTCTATAATCTCTTGGCTTGTCAGATGGTCATATTATTTGCTGGATACAGGTGGTAATTTTATATTTACGCAATCCCCCACGACGGCCTAAGACCTTGGTAGTTAAGTTTTGAACCAGGTGCAAAGCATGAAACCGCATAACATTGGACATTAACTCCCAGCCTTCCGAACTGTTCAGGACGAATGCCCATCTGTTGGGGATTCCGATCTCCATCTGCTGGAATGGCGGCAGCAGTATGGCCAGCGAATAACACAGCGCCAGGGTGGAGTGAGGTTATGCGTCTGCTGTGGGCTGCGATGTCGGCAGCGCTAACCCAAGCTTTAGGCTGAGCAGCCCATGCCGCAGCATCTGCATGAACCATGCAAACGTAGCTGTCCGCCCTGGTGCCCGCGAATGCGAGAGCGAGATCGGTTGACTAGAAAGAAAGAAAGAGAGAAAAACAGGTGATTAATAAACAGCCGCATAACGGTGAAAGAAAAACTTACATCGGCAATGTAAAGCACACCTCCAAGCTCGCCACTAGCACTAGCTACAGGTGCAGTTTCAAGAGCTCTCTTGAATGCATCGCCCACGATTCCCTTGTAACCCAAGAAAACCTGTTGAGCCCGCTTCTTTATGCCCTTCGCAGGGCATGTTTTCGGTCCAGCAGCAGCGCCCTTGCCCGCTGGCGCGGGTTTGGCCGGTGCTTTGGCAGGAGCAGCAGGAGGTTTGGCGGGTGTTGGACTGGCGAACACCGTCGTGCAGCAGATGAATGCAACGACGAGGAAGATAGTCGTAAAAGAGACGGAGCGTTTGTAAAACATCGAGGAGAGTCGTAAGCAGCTTGTTCAAAGGTTGGTTGGTGGGAACGACGAGGTAGACCGGCTACTCGTGGGGGGGCGATGGGATGGAAGCTCAGCTTAACGAAACCTTCACGTCTTCTTCCAATAATTTATAGCTCAGGAATGAGAATTAGAGCTCAGCCCGGTTACAGTTGAGGTACACGACCTGGCGCTGGCATTTCACTTTTCACAGATCGCCGTGTAGCGCCGGTGAGCCTTAAGGTATCGTCACAGCAACATTGGAAGCGACGCATTATGTCTAAAATTTCAGTATTGGGCGCAAGGTCGCCAGCGCTGATCATCAAAAATGCCCTGAGGAAGGACAGTTCCATTGCCTTGTGCAATTTAATTCACCGTCCAAGGCCGTGCAATCAGATGATGCTGTCAAGAATATCGGATGTCGGACGTATCTCCCCGTAGAACCGCACGATAAGTTTAAACGGATGGATTTTGTTGGCATCGTTTGAGCGGGCGCGTCACGAAGTCCTAGGAGGTAGCAGCCCTCTTGTACTTGGAAGCTTTATGTGCCTTGAAACTCAGAAAAAATTGAACAAGAGGCAAAGGAAGCAGTATTCTCTTTTTTTTTCGGCGCTGGCGGGTAGAATAAGGAGAACTTCAAAGCTCTTCAATACATTTGTTTAGAAATCGTCTTTGATGAGTGAGGATGTGGAAGGAAAGATCATCCGAGAACAGTAATGAAAAATTGCTGTGCATTGGCAATATTAATAAATCCAAACAGCACCACACAACCTATTGATCTCCACGACGGCCACGATGAACTCATAAGCTCAGCTTCATCAGCGTTTGTAACAGAACGACCAGTGGATCTTCCAAAATCGGTTTCCTATTCATAAAGGTCGCCTCTGAAGATACGATCAAATCACAGAGCTTTTCACAGCCATTCCATAATCATCCAGACTACTGGTTCCATCATAGCTATTGGAAATCTCAACGAAACCTCTTTTGCCAACGCTCTTATCACTTGTTCAGTTTTATTTTTTTAACCTTCGTGCAACTGATTACCCCCCTCTGCTTCAGTTCAACCTTAGCCCTCTTAGCCCTCATTTTCTAGAGTGCCAGATATGTTCATTCCGCTCCCCTCATCCGATGTCTGTGACCATTCATCCCCCACTTCTGTCGCTATTGCTCAAGCTGTCTCACGCACATGGTGCAACTTCAACGCAAACCCTTTCATCATTCCACAATCCATCGACATCCGTCCAGACGGTAATGGGACTATCAGCTCGTCTTACAAAATCTTCTCCGCGTCCGGGGAGTTCTCAGGTGCTTTAACTCATGAGTTTACCTGGAAACTTGGACGTGATGGGCCACTGGGAATGGAGGGCATGGACAACGACGCGCTATTCGACGTTATTCCGAAACTCATGACGTCCACTTCTGCCTGGACTCATCAGCAATGGGAAGGAGGACGCATACCAGCCTACCTCCAAATTGATCTCATGGGCAAAAGCTCACTTGAGTCCAACCCAATCCCTATGATATCGGATGGTTTTATTCTGGATGATGAATCGTCTCCCACTGCTCTTCCTGCTGAACTTCTTGAATATATCTTTAAGCTCGCCTCTCAGGATAATGTCGCTCCTGAAGAGCTACTCCTTACCTGTAGACGATCTCGAGAAATGGTGCTCCGTCGGAGACGTACAGAACAATTCCCTGTTCTTGTCCGACAATTTTCAGTCTGTGGCTTGGTTAGTTAATCTTCCTAACCTTCTCAAAGAAGAATTACTTACTTTCCTGGTTCGAAAAGGCGTTCTGGATCACATGTGGTCACTTCAATCCTCCCAATTCTCCTAAGAGCTCATTTTACGCTCTGGAAGCAAAATTATTCAAATTTCCCCATGCGTGTGGATATTCAGACCCTCCAGATGTTCAGCAAGTCGGATGGAAACGTGCATGGTTCGCAGACCGCTATTATTATGCGTGCGAACTTCCACTTCCTCAAGAGATGGGACCCACACTGTGGCGAAGATTACATGGGGACAAGTTGTATGATGCACATCCGGAGGTGCCAAAGGTGTGGGTGAGCTAAGGGAAATTTCGATTCAGTGCATCGCTCTTTTGAAAAATTTATGTTTACATATATGAGTCGTATTAAATTTCGCCGAATGTCATTCAAGTTACTCCTCGCTCTGTCCTCGCTATCGCAACGGCCATTAACAGCCCAACGAGAATCGTTTATGGTGTACAGTCGACCTGCCCACAATGCATAGGTTTTTGGAGGGAGAAAATGATATCACCCACCCAAATTCCATGCTCATAATGCATTAACCTCATAATGCATAGGAAAATGGCCTCTCTTGACGCTATGCATTATGAGCAGGTCGACTGTAACGCGTAACGGCTAACATTATCGCCTTTCAGTCCGTCAGCTTATCCGACTGCGGTAGCTCGGGGTTCGATTCCCCGTAACCGAAATCCATAATGTATACATTCTAAATGAAGTATTCCAACAGTCCTAATGCCTAATAGCCTCCACCTGAATATACAGATGACTTCATCATACTCATATCACTTAAAAATTGGAAGGCGTTCACTGCAATATTGGATGTAAGTTTGAATGCCTACGCATACATATTTATTTATAGATACGCGAATTCAGAACAATGTCGAGGGGTGCAGTAGCCGTGGAGATGTAGAAGTTATGTACGAAATCAATCAATGTAGCCTCTACAAAAAATGTGGAGGAATCGGTCGATATTGTTTCGAAATGGACCACTATACGGACATTCGATGGCCGGGGATCAGACCATTAGGTGGATTATGGTCGTGAATGAGAATCTCAACGCCAAGTTAGACTTGCGGGAGTTACCGAGAGGCTTAAAGCCGCTGACAGTTCGCATTGTCCCGACTTTCCCAGGCTTTACAAGAGAGATATCTCATCTACCTGCCAATATTTTGTTTCGACAGTGAGTTTATTTGTGATAACACTTTTATCAGCTCATAATCCAGAAATAGCAGCGCATAGTAAGCATATAGCTAGCATCTCGACACGCAAAGGCGCAGTGGAGCTAGTATGTCTTTGAACGTCCATCTCCCAGTGGAAGTTTGTCAGTATATAATTTCCAACGTCGCCGCTATCTCTAGGTCTTCACTTCTTAAGTGCTCTTTAACTTCCCGTATTTTCCATCATTATGCTGTCGAGCATTTATTCTCCGAAGTTAGGCTTGATTTCTTTGAGGAAGATAAGCACGATCGAGCACAAACGCTCTATGAAATTGTATCCGCAAATCCATATCTGACAACTTGCATTCGATCTCTCAGACTTAGTAGCGCTGTTGAAGATCATTATATATGCATCGATCCCTCTTTTGTTCGACGGCTTATTCTTCTTCTTAACGAGATCACTCGGGTAAGCCGACTACAATCCTTCGCGTTTTACAATGGGGACAGACTTTGGTCGACCCTGCCTGAATACGTAAAAGTCGCATTTTCTCAGGTTTTGGATCTGGAGACGCTTCTATCTGTGACATATTCCTCGGTACCAGGCTATATGGTCGTTTTGATATATAAAAGTGCTATAACTAGCGTTCAAAATTAATATATAAATGACTGTAGCACAGATGGCCTCTGATATATCAGAGCCCACCTAAAAATAGCTGACAGTACTTAGCTGATAAATTGCTTAGAGATCACTGGCTACGAGATCTATTACTCAACAATCGGGATCAGGATCTCATAGACGTGCAAATGCGGCATCCTGTGGCGTGTTCACAATCTGCCCTTTATCTAATCTAATCTCCAAACAAAAAGCTTAACTCCGCACAACTAGAAAGCTCAATACTTCCGAATTAGCGACCTTAAGACCAAATTTAAGGGGGATTTAAAGTCTTCAACTCAACAAACCAAGGTATGTCATTTAATCTGGAAGGATAGCGCCAGAAACAGCTTGAAAATATGTTTTGGAAATGAATATCACACGCGGAAAGCTTCGGTGATAATGCTTACAATCGATCAAATTGAGTTCGGAAACTTCCGATAAACTGAAATGTCGCAACACTTTAGAGAGATTTTAGGCATAATTCACGGTAGAATATTCTTTTTTATTAAATGTATATCATCTCACAATGTATTATTCTATGTTTAATATGCTATTTCTCAATAAATGATGCAGAAATAATAAAAGTCTGACGACGGATTAAAAGTCAAACGATCTATGAGTTGCATCTATACAATAATGTTAGTGCCTCACCGGGCCTCACCAGCACATTTGACTATGCCCAAGCATGCAGCTCTATAATTAAATAAATTTCCAGAGTCCCTTCATCGGGAACATTTTAATAATGGAATTACATGGCAAACAGCACTGATGTTGTGATGGAAACATCATTTTTCTTTTTCTTTTTCTTCCTTTCTTTCTTTTTTATAAATCTTCTTTATTTATTGTCTGTAGTAGTATCAGAACATATATTATGACAGTGTTGCATATACTTGTGCTATGTATGTAGAGTACTATGTATGATATGTAGGATATACAAAGTTATGTTTTGGGAGAAAATTTAAGATGTATTTATGAACCCAAGTCTCGAGGTGCCAAAAGTGAGGCTCTGTGAGCTGTAATGTAAACAAGGAAGTAATTACATGGTCAGGTTGAAGTTGCTGAACATAACGCTGTGGCACTAAAGCCTAACTGCGCACTAAATTCAAAATAGTGTGGCATGCCCGCACTCATGTTGCGGCGCTAAAAATGTAGCACTAAAGCTCAATTCAGTGTAGTTGAGGCTGTACTGGTTTTACTTCAGTAGTATTATCATGCTTTAATTACTATAGAGAACAATCTTCACTGACTGTGATTGAAGGAGAATGTATGCAGCAGTGTCGCATTATTGATATGTTTTCTTTCTAAAAATAACTCTGATGCCGACATATCATTTGCTCCTCGCATATAAAAATGGGCCGAAGAAATAGCTAATCAGAACCGAAGTATTGATAAGTTTCCTTGCACTACAGTCATTTATATATCAGAATGCTCCGTCTGTACTACAGTCATTTATATATTAATTTGAACGCTCATTACAGATATTTATATATCAGTCCGACAGGATCCAGTGTCGGTACATTCCTTGCCTATCTCGGTGATTATGAGGAGTCGCTCTTTGAAAATGTTGGCAATCACATGCGGGACTTTAGAGAATGATGCTTCCGTAATTCAAATCATTGCAGTTCAATTCTACCGCAGGCTGTTATTGAATTAGAGGGCCTATCTATTTGGGATTCACCACAAGCTTTACAATGTCTTGTAGACTTGAACTTGCTCCCCGCACCCCCGATCAACCTGAAAAATCTACGCAGTTTCGAATGCTCTCTATCTCCTGATGACAAAACAACAGCTATTGCGGATGTGCTGTCGGTTTGTTCGCACAATTTGAAGGCATTTGACTGTACTATTAATTCCTTTTACCATGGTATGTATAGCGTTCTGGGAAATATCCATTGATATTGACATTCTCTTTTGATTTATTAGAAGATATCGGCCCTACGTTGACCCATCTCTGTAGCATCGACCTAAGCTCACTTCCAAACCTCCGCTCTCTTCACCTTAGAGTGCAATTTCGCCACCATGGGGAATATTTCTTCTGTCTTGGTGCATGTTGTCTACTAGACACTGTAAACGCTATGAATAATCTCCAAGCGATTACGCATGAAGCTAAAAACTTTTCATACCATTTATTTAACCAGGAGGCATCGGAAGAAGATCTGATGGGTGAATCATGGGCTAACATCGACCATGCTCTTACTTGCGACGTATTTAGTCTCCTTCGAAAGACGACCATTGTCGTGAACATGCCATTCATTATGCAGCGAAATATTATCATCAATCAGAAAACAGTTGATCATCTTTCTGCTGCTATTACATCGAATCTACCGAACATGCGACAGTATAAGATGAAATGTGTAGTGGAGGTAAAATCATTATGTGGGAAAGCTCGATTGAATAAAATAGGGCGCGTAATATTTTGATACACTTTGTACCTAGGCAATAGCATAAGTCAGTATTAGTGGTAAATGTCAATTTGAATTGCCATTTATAGTAACATTCGAGTTCGTTCAAGTTGAAGTCGTCAAATAATCAATCACACGTAAATATAACCATTTGAGTCTAATCTGCCATAACGTTTGACTAATTAATGGGTATATAGCTACAGTACTTGAATTTTTTTACAGAGTGCCAGCACAGGACAAGTTGAATTCCCACAACATAGCTGATGTGGCAAACAAACAAGGACGTGATTCGTTATTTCAAGATGCACTCCAACCACCCTTCTGCGCCATCTACACTGGATGAATCAATCCACCAAGATGTATCCAGGTCATGGACGTGACTACACATGCTCCCTCGCATGCCTTGAAATTTACGGAATATATTACATATCTGAAGTTATTCAAAAATGGCCACCCGGTCGGCAGTTCGACGCTGTCGTTATTGATGATATTACCAAGAGATTAAAGGAAATTTACTATGCTGATACCCTCTCTACACCCGAAAATCTGTTCCCTAAAGTGTAAATGAAGAAGATAAAAGAGGCCTGTGAGAGGATATCCGAAGATACTGGTCTGGTTGTCTCCTTGACCTGTGTGCGTAAGGCATTCTTCAGGTTGACTCTGTATTAACCGAAAATTGCAATAGGCCAGCAGATGCTCACTCTCTCAAAAAGATACAAAAGCTTGATTTTCAGTGCTTAGTATCGGGTCACAGGATGGTCCTCCAACTGAAGAGCAACGCAGCAAGTTAATGAGTCTAATGAATTTGAGACCGAAGCATATCGCACGGTTATATGTGTATACATACTGATTGCACCACTCATTAAGAGAGACGAAGATGACCATGTAGTACAAGCCATTTTCTTTTGCTCCAAAACGTATCCCATCGTTTTGCAGACCTCTATGCTGGCAGATAAGTATAACTATGGAATATTAATAAGATGATGAATTTATAAGATATAACGAAAAGCTTAATCTACAAACGCTAGAGGACGTGTAAGGAAGAAGTGGACGCAGGAACGGAGGAATGGAGAAGCTTGGGTCAGGATGAGGACAACCATGACTCCCTCTGCAATATCGACCGTCTTATGTTCGTTGCCTTCTATGTATCGCATTCTTTCTCTATCTGTATGACTTCCAAAGATAAGAAGTTTGGCTCATTATCAAGCTCGCCTGCCACGTGAAGGACAGCACACGCATAGGTCGACGACGATCTGGATCGACTTTCTTCAACGCCATGATGACAGCGAGCGAACCGAACGAGTCTTCGAAGCCAACACATATAAGCTGTGAATAATGAGTATGAGAAAGGATTAGCTTATCGAGGACTTTCAGTATGTACCTCTTCCACTGGCTTTCGTTCTATGCTCACCCATCCTGCCGGTCCTTCCAGTTAGTTAGCCCGCTCCGCATCGTGAATGTTCTGTGAATCGGGTTCAATCTTCCCTGCCACTCTCAAGCATTTTATAGACAAGTTACATCCCTGAGCTGCATTCTGAATAATGAGCATGAGAAAGGATCAGTTTATCGAGTTTATGTGTCTACCAATTCCACTGGCTCCCGTTCTCTGCTCACCGTCCTCCCCGCCTTTCCAGCTTGTTAACCCCTCCGCTTTGTTAATGTTTCGTGAATCGTGGCTCGACTCTCCTCTAGTGCATGCAATCGTTCAATGTTGACTATATTATGCATAGACACATTTGCTTGAATATTGCGGACATACTGTCGAGCCCAGCCCTTGTTCTCCACTGCAATTGCGTAACCAGCGTTTGATTTGATGGTCAGGTCGAACTGTCTATGCCTGCAAAACCAAATTTGCGAAGTGAAAGGGATAAAACGCGTAATTGTTTCCTTCAAAGACGATCAGCTTCGAGTAGGGGTGGGGGCATGAGGTGGCAGGGGTACTTACGGGTTTAACGTTGCTTGATCCTACTTGGTACATTAGAAGACTTCAGCGTGAATCCAAAAAAGCGTAAAGCCAACATCAAGGGGGTAGCTGGGCATTCTAGCACACAACTGTCGTGTATCCACCTTGGGTCAGGAGCTACCTGTTGACGGACAGTGGACACCTACTCACCTAAACAAAATCACAGAAACCTAATCCCCTCCTGACGTAAAATATACGTCGCCCAAGCGTCGGAGAAGCACCTACAACGACGGCAAGCTTTAGCCCCTGTTTTCAGGGAAAGATATTGGAGAAAGTGTTGGGTGCCTGGACTCTGGAGAGAAGGTTGAGAGGCTACTGGTTGGAGGTTTGAAGTGCACGTTGAAATGGGGCACCTAATGTTTCAGAGTAGTGAGAGTTGACTGAGAGTGCTAGCAGTACTGATGAACTCGCTGGGGAGGACAGTAAACTCGCCGTGCTCTCATGACGTGAAGTTGATCTTTGCTTGGCAATAGGGAGAATCCGGTCCAGGCGTCCCATACACTCAGCTGAACACCTAGCGTGCAATATTTTCACTTGATAACCGAGTATTCTAGAGGAAATCACGCATAGAATTAAGTGTCCTCGCGACCAAAAATAACACTAGATAGTTATTAATGCTACTGAAATTTCCTAATAATTTATGAACATGGGCGTATCGTCAATAAGTCATTATCAAAGAGTCCAAGTATCTTCTACTAATGTCCGCGATTGCTCTATAGTAGAAAAAGGCTACCATATCTTACAGTCTACCCTAAAGCCTGGCTTCTACAAAATATTATCGCAATTTTATACAGAATTTATGTCGACATACGTACATAACATCATATAACCTGTAGCGGGTGGTTTTCAAACTCTACCGAGGATGCGATTACAGACGTAAGGCTATGCCCATACATCTGTTGCGTTGAAACTTGTTGCCGGATATAGAAAACCACTCTGCATGTTAGCAGGGCGTGAATGATTCGTTCAAGACTATATTTTAGATACGCCAAAGACATTAGCGAATGTATACGATTCTTGTGCTGATGGGTGAACTTACAGAGCCATTAGATTGACGCGATCCACCTATTATCCTCTAGACATCAGATAGAGTTAGGAAGCATGAAACTGGAGCATACAGGCAGTGTCCATATGATAATAACATTGGCAGTGGATAATCCTTTGCAAGTAAACGTGTCAGCGAGTGCGTGGCGAATTGTGAGCTCTCTGCACGCACCAAATAGATATAGATAATATAGGATGCCTGGTTTAACTTAGAATCTGATTTAACGCGGAAATCAGACATTAATATTCACCTTGTTGTAAAACGACCCGTAAAAGTCTTTGATTGGCAGTTAAGCTTACTGAAAGCAGTCAAGAAAATTCAATACGTGGAGATATTCAACATCGTAGGCTTACATTCTCGGAACCCTTTTATTACCATGAGCATTAACAGCACTGACAATTTGAAGGTTGGATCAGTTGCTCCGTGACCTCAAACGGATACTCACCACCATCATACAACATCAAAATCATCCAACTAAGCGACAAAAGACGGCTCCCTCCAACAAAAAAGCAACCTCTATCCAATGGTTGAGGAGGCATTATAACTGCATATATAATTCAGCATAGTAAACGAACGCGGTATCGACGGCCTTACATTTTGTAGAGTCCGAAACACGCGTAAGCACAGGAATAGTTGGAATCACAACAACGACGGTAAAGATTGCCAGTAATATCCCAAACTTACGGCCTTTCCCCCACACTGCCCATGTTCGCAGACTTAAAATGACTATATAAAAGTGAGATGACGAAGGTGAATGACTGTAGAAGAATCTGTCAGTACTTTCACCGATCACCACTCCCACCAATATTGATACTGTGAAGCATATTCAGAAGGATATTTCTCTCTTAAAAAGACTCCCAAACATACTGGCATTTATTCTATATATCAGCTCGCATGCTCCAGTTGAAAGGCCAGGAATGTAGTTTCCTAGAAATTGAAATCATCGCCGTTAATGTATTTAACTACCGGTCATTGAACGTACTCACGAGATAGCACCGTAGCTGCGTCCACAAACGGAAGATATCGCGTAATTAGAAACAGCCCTTTTGCTATACTCCACGAAGAGGGCCAGATATACTCGACTTCAAGGGAAAATGTTATCCAATAGTCGTAGACCTATCGAAATACGTCAAGACCAGTCGTTCGGATGGTTTGTACACGAGTCGCACCAAAATTGCAATGCTAGCCACTGTTTTACCGATCAGTGATCCAAGATCCTCCGATAGCCATAATACACACTGTCTAGGTACTACACGGCAGAAATCAACGAAATATCGATCGAATTCAGCCAAGAAGACGTACATTTTGGAATTGAACATGCTGCAAAGCTTTCGGTATATCGATAGCGGAGACGTCAGGCATGGGAATAGCGACATCAACCTGTCGAGCGCTGTTTATTATATGAGACCAGTGGCTCACATGCAACGCCCTGTGGCGGTTGTGGGCGTGGAATTTCGGAGCTAAGGAACGTCTTTAAGAACCGGTTGACCAAGATAATTGCGGCGCATTGATCCCATCATAGGCAGCTATGTAAACCCCCTTTAAATAGACCTGGATGTCAGATGGGTGATTACGCCGACTTATTTTCCAAAGAGAGGCCCGCCCGCCTGCCAATGGGGGGCTTTAGTATGGTGTGGCTAGCGCCACTCATTGGAACGGTGGATTATCTGATCTGGGATAAGCTAAAGAGATTCAGAGTTTACTAAATCGTTCAGCATATGAACGGAAGCAGTCGTAGAAACGAGCAGAATCGGAACAACTATGATCTATTAATAGGCTTGGAAATAGCAGCTAGGTTCCAGATGACCGAACTAATTAATTTTCTGCGTTATCCCAATGTGGTTTCGACGTCCCCAAGGCGCTTCCGACGACTTTCAGGAAATGTGAGACATACAAGAGAGAAAAAAAGACATTACAGTCTGTTATAGGATCTGTTATATCTGGCTTCGGGCCCTACGGTATACATGACAGCTGAAGTGATTGATGTACATACGTTATGATTCTGAATCAGATTCTAGTGATCATTAGTACCCAAATTTTATTGAGAGGGCTATTTTGGGGACAATTGTGATTTGAATGCAAGAAAAGAGAGCTATTATGGGGATAGAATGAGGACCTGAGACATCTCAGTCAAGCTGTATGCCGGACACCGAAAGGCATGGACAAAGAGAAACACAGAACTTTCATAAATTCTCTTTGGTCGACAACTTCAGAGTTATAAACAAACACCCAACAGGCTTCGGTCCATAATGTTGCAAATTTGATAATTAGGGGGTATACATTGTCGTCTGGGGGTAGTCCACAGACGTTCTACAACATTCAAGTACTACTTAAATAATATTTATATATTTACAAACGAGTGAAA